>JAQFZH010000238.1:0-40443 GCA_034695485.1 Entomobrya nivalis
ACGGTCATGTAAAATTCAAGCTAAGTTGGCATGATAGTTTGACGGCTCTTTGGTGGTGCTTCATCTCACTATTCCCAGCAACTGAAACTCGCTCACTTTAATTTATTTTTCCACTTGTTGAAGAAGTCAAGTACGCATATTAAGTCATACCTAGTGCCCGAGAAAAACCAAATCAAGTTCCTAATAATATTTTATTAGATTGCAATTCACAACAGCGTCTAGTTAATGATCGAAGTGCACATTATGTATTCATAAAACGATATTTCTGCGACTCTCCTTTGACTGCTACTTCACTTTTCATGCATTTCATAACAGATTTGAATATTCATTATTCTGCGCACCACCACCGTGCACCTTCTCAATTATTCATTTGGTAGTAGTAGAGCAAGAAAAGGCCCGATGCGATAGTAGCGTTTTCTAGATTTGGCTCGAGTTTTCGTGGAACTAGTCAATTTTCGTCAGCCTCAACACGTCCGTTTTAATTTGGGACACCGATATACTTTTTGATTGAGAAAGGTACGCTAAGGGTTTTGCAGGAGCAGCTTTATAGGTGTACCTAACTTCTTTCTTTCGTACTTCTCATGAAATTTTCACTGCAACGTTGCGAGCCAATAAGGCGTTTTAAAAACATGAGTGGAAAGGCTTGGCCTGGCTACAGAAAAAAAACATACAAAATGCATACGCGTTTTGATATAAAAATGACAGAGAGATAATCCATTCAACGAACCCAACACATTTGAAGAAAAGGGAGCATTAATTGAGACGTTAACCGTCTTTGGCGGATGTCAATCAAATCCACATAAAAACGTCTTATCTGATTATAAGATGTAGGTTTTTTGATTGTGACTGAATAAAATTGTACCTAATTGTAAGCACCAAGCATTTTAAGTACACACACCACACCACTCTTTATAAATGTATCACACCTGTCGCACGCATTCCGTGACATTACATCATGAAATCAAGGGAGAAAAAAGTTTAACATCTAATAAAAAACAAAGTTTCGTGAGATAAATTTGTATACACACTACAAATTATAAGCATGCCTGTTTTAACCCGTTGTTATTCTATTGTTGCCTAAATTTGTAAATTATGACGAGTTATTATTACCTATTGTTATACCTTTCGGCTAATCAGTAAATAATCTATGCTTTGTGCAATCGTACAAAAAAATATGTGATTTGTGTTCTTTTAACACGCAATGATAAATTGAAGCGAAACTTTTCATTACAATTTTTTATCGATATTAATCAATTCTTTAATTGTGGGGTTTCCCTAATAGTCTTTATTGAGTTTTAAGGCGTCTTTAAAGAAATTTAGTCAAGATAGTTATCTTATAAGGGAATTTCCACTATAACAAAACATGATATTAAATAGTATGATTTGACAAAATATAGTAATTAAGTACCCGCATCACATTTCATATCACATCATCCCGCATCGTATACTGCACAATGTATGTAAAGTAATCCTAAATGATATGTGCTTGACCTTAACTGTCAATGAACCCAGGGAATGGTATAAACATTATTTTTTTCTTGGAAATTATAAAAAAATAGGCTAACGTTCCAATAGATACAACTAAATGGGTGGAGATGGAGTCACATTCACAAAAAGCTATATAACAAGTGAATGTTTAACCATTTCACAAAATGCTTGTATAATAATCAAGAGACATGAAAGAAAGAGCAAGCCTACGGACAATCCTAAGAGAGTTATCTAAGGGGCCACTATTGCTACTTTTCTAGAAAAACTTCTTATTATGATGATATCAAAGATGAAGAAGCAGTAGAAGTGGAATAAGGAAAAAAATAGCTCACTAGTTATTACTTATTCTCTCTCTCTCTCTTCATCTCACTACTATTTGTATAATAATGTCTGTCTCTGTGTGTGAGTAAGGAGCACAAGCAAATATTATAGCAGTCTCGAAGGCAGCAGCCAAGAAAAAAACTGGTGGAATGGCTTTATTTTGCAAGATAGCTGTTATTATTGGTCCCTGTCCGAAATCTCTGAGGTCTTATTGACATTTTATGATGGGATGGAGAGAAGGAGGGCTAGGGTCATATTAAAAGGCAAGTGGGTCCCTGAGTGCACTTTCACCGTGGATAAATCTCGATTTTAAGACTTTTATGTGCGTCAAGAATTGAACCGACGAGTCGAGTCTCCTCATCTTTCTATCTCTTTCTCTCTTTAGCTATTTTCCTCTTCTTCGTCTTATTTCTCTCTCAGGCTCTCTCTTCGTCTCTCTAAGCAGTACTTTCTTCTCTTTTTATACTTGTGCTCTTTTTGGGATTAGTCAAAACTATTCTATGAGAGAACAAACTTACTTATTTGCTCTCCAATGACCCCCAAAAATATATATCTACACACTACACACATATATCCCCTCAACTAACACAACATATCTGAAAAGCTGGTGTAGTATTAATTTTCGTGCAAGTTGAAATAATGTTTTTTGTTACTTTTTTTTCTTACTTGAAACATGCATAATAACTTTTCATATACATGAGTAAAGAGCTACTTACATTTTCAAAATCGGCTCAATAAACTTTTTTTCTACTTTTACCATTTACCAAGGAGCTCATCTTAAAAAACTGATATCTAATATCTACTGCTGCTGCCATATACGCATAGAGGTAGATGAAATGGGACGAGGAGGAGAAGACTATATGACTTTCTTTTCTACTCTGTGTCTGTGTTAGGAATAAAAAGTATTCCAGGAAGACTTTTTCAAAGAAAAAAAAAACAGAAAGGAAAAAATCTTATCTTACATTTTTTCGACTCACATGTGTTCCTGTATATGAGCTACTTAATAAATACGTAAAAACAACAGCAGTAAAAACGTGTAAGCTTTATGTCCAATTTCTATTATTCATATCCAGTTTTTAACCCATTTACTTACTCTTTTTCTCTCTTTCTATCTCTCTATAATCTCGTATTCAACTTGCTACACCACTGGGAATTCAGCATAAGAGATCAAGCAGCAGGTCTCTACAAAGAGCTTTTCGTAACCATTTGTTTAACATAATGAAAAAACATTTTCTTGGTCGTAGGTACTCTATTTAGTTGTCCATTTGCATTGTTATTATTCTTGTTCGCATTTAATACATTATAACATTTGGTAGTAAACTTTAAAAAATAAATCCTTGTTAAAAGCTACTCATTCGAGAGGGAGAATCACATATAATATACTTGCTACTCACATCTCTGTACTATCAATCGCGGTGACGGTGGCTTTAATTAAGTCTTGATTACTTATAATACCCATCAAGAAGCCAACTAAACTTGTTCACGTTGTTGGACATCCTGACAACAAAAAGGAAAATAGAAAGCATGCCGCCACCGCAATTATTATTATTACGATTGCCATTGCATTGTTGTCGTTTTCTGCACACACACGGTCGACACGGTTAATAGAAGAGAGGAAAAAAGGAGTCCCTATTAATCTCACAATAGATCCCTCCTCCTGATTCATTCAACTCCTCTCTCCGAAACAGCATTGGGTACAACTTTACAAAGTAATAATAATAATTGCCCTCTCGAACAAAAATATTGGGAGAAAATCAAATCTTTTGTTATTGCTCTGCTGCGCTGAGTATATTACACAAATGAATAGCAAGGACCTCTCAACGGTGCTTCTCGCTACAATTACTCGTAATTTTTTTTACTGCTATGTATGCTCAAAACTTCAATTCTACATATTATTGTATCTTTTGGTTTTTTTAAAAATGTCAGTGCCACCACCACCACCAACAAGTAATCAAAGCAAAATGGTAAGATCATCATCATTTTCATCCCAGCAGCAAACATCAGAATCAGCAAAAGTTAATTTATTTGCATGTTGTCTCCTCATCTCATCATTATCATTTGGATATTATTGCATTATAAAAACTAGACACAGTCATAGTACTTTTCTGGCTAGGGTTACTGGCTTTTGCGCTTCCTCTTGTCACTCTTCTTGTATTCCCTTGGTTGGATGGAAGTGTAAAAACATAGCACAAACACAACCAGTTCTTTTGATTTGACACATGCATTTGCTACATAGTGGTATTCAGTAGTTAAAAAGAAGTGCAGCACGATCTCCTTGTCTTTTTTTCTCAGTCGGACAAGTGGCAGCAAAAATGGTAATAAAAACAGTGTCAGCTTTTAAAAAATAGAATAGAGTAAAAATTGATGAGCTCAAGCTCAAGTACGTTGACTGTTGGCTAACAACAGATGATGATGATGACGGTCGGTACTATTATCGTGGCTTTGCTTGGTTGGTATATTATGTGTACGTGAAGGAAAAGTTGGTGGTAGTAAAAAATCAAGTAAAAATATACATATTTTTAGATCTTGTCTCTTGCCATCTCTTTTGCAAAAGAAAAAGTTATTCACTCCACCACATCCACTCATCTTTTAGTCGTGTCGTCTCCTCGTTGTCTTATTATAACAGTGTGAAATCTCTTGTGCCATCATAACGTTTATAATCATCAGAGCCCATCTCATTATCTTGAAAAATTTTATGATGTCATATAACGACTTTGATGATGATCATCATGATGAAGAGATAGATAGATAGAGATGAACACAGAAGGAGAAGAAAGGAAGAAGTTTGAGTTGTCGGTTTATTCTTTTTCTTCGCTCCTCATTTCATTTATGGTTGTTGCATTATTATTACTATATTATTTGCTTGACGAAAGTTTTTTTTATAATCTTGTGCTTGTGGGAAAATGATATAAAACTTCCTCTCTGCTTTTTCCTTTGATAATTCAAATGCGTTTGGGGAAAGCGGAAAAATTAGAGAGCGAGGAAGCACTGCCACTGTTTTTTCTGCTGGTGATATGGAAGTGGTGACGATATTAATGGTATGCAAAAGGGGAAACTGAGATGGGAGGAGGATATATGTACATGATGATGACGCTGAGGGCACATCATTTTCCATTATGATCATTTCACGTAGTGCAATCCCCAAATTGCTCTGACTCAATGGGTTTCAATGGATATGCAAGAAAGAAATAAGAAAAATGTCATGACTGTGTGTGAACTGTGCACTGTGTGTGTGGTGAGATTTAATTTAAATTGGATAATTTACGAGCAATGATAGCTGAACGAAAAATGGAATCCGATTTTTTTCCTAGCAAAAGGCAAGGGCGTGTTTTTTAAAAAGGTATAAAATCCAAGCATGTATGTCAAAAACCCATTTCTTATTATAAAAAGATGTAACGCAAGTTTGATCATGATCGTGATCGACGATTGTTAATATTGAACATAAAATGAAGCGCGTAAAGTGTATTGTTTACATGATAGCAGTTAGCTCCATTGAACTTGTACCTTGAAACAGGAAGAATTGAACGCAAATTGATGATTTTGAATGAGTTTATTATATTACACACAAGCGAAGTACACAAGTAAATGTCAAAATGTAATTGAACGCATTATTGTGATGACTTTCATAGTTTTCTTTCTGAAGACAAAAGGGTAAAAAGACAATTTAAACCATTTTACATTACATTCATGCATTACAACGCATCTCTAAATTTATCTCTTCTGCTTGATCTTATGAAATGGAGCTATTAAAGTAAGACAAAAAAGCACAAAGTGATTTTTATCACGGAAGAAAAGAGGAAGAGCAAGATTTGTTTCGTCGCAAGTGGGTGTAGATTTAAAAGGTTGATGACAGCTTATTATATTATTGGTTGCACTTCTTACATCCATACTTGGCTTAGAAAAAATCCCTTCATGCCTTTTGATTGAGATGAAAACGTGTATTGTTGTTATATGTGTAGCAATAATGATCATCATTTTCATTCAACGCAAGTGATAGTATAGGAAACATGGCACACAACTCATATGCCCAGAAGCAACAAAACAAAGCGATTTTACATGGTTCACTCGAAGCACTCATCAAAAATCAATAGAGAGGAACATCAAAAATGGCATTATCAATGTCATACAAAATGTCAAAAGTGTTTTGTCATTTGGGATTGGGATGCAAGTAATCTTATATGCATTTAGGGTTTTTTGCCATTTTGTTTTGTTTTCCTCCACATTATTCACATTATGCTTTCCTTCCACTATGACTCCCACACATGCCTACTTACGTATGTATGACGAAAACACTACTGTTGTTATATTGTGGAAAGATAAATTGTAATAAATAGTCAGAAAAATAAATACACATCAACTTGCACAACACTTTGACGACTCCCTTTGCCTGCATAACAACATTACTGTGTACAGTGGTGTGTGAATTGTGGATGGATATGTATAAATAATGGTTAAAGCATGTGATATGATGGATTCACGTCTTATGTGATTCCCGTCTTCTGGTGCATTTTTCTCTGCTGGTTTGCTTGTTTCCCTTTTTCCTCCCCTTCTTGCAGAGAACACCACCAGCTTTTAATAATAACAATAGCGCATATACCTACATAAGAGCAGGCTGGGGAACCCCCACAGGTTATACAATTGAGATGTCTCTCACCAGGAGATTGCATATTATGTGAAAAGAGTGTGTGCATGTGTGTGTGTGTGAGTTTTTGGGTTCTACTACATATTATTCCTCCTGCCCTTTTCAATTACACAGGTCGTTCCTTGCAAAGAATGTGTTCTTTTTAGCTATGAACCAAAACGTCACTTTATCTCTTCATCTGCTTCTTTACGCTGCTATTCCCATAGATTGTTTTTCTGATTATTGATTTCTTTTATGGTAGCAACTAATTTTCTAAAGTGTAATTACGCAAATGTATATCAACGTAATGTGCGTGAAATTTGTACTTATAAATACATACATATATTGTGGTTCAAATCGATTGAAAGAAACTCATTCATCTGGAATGTGGGACTTTATAATGTAGAATGAATTACATCATATATATGTATAACGTAAATTATTACAGTGAATTACAAGCTTCAACTTTACTTTTTAGCACTTTGACTTTGCACATACATCATCAATGTCGCGTGCACCCTCCAAACATGTCATGATTTTCGTGACCATCTCGTTGTCCATAATTTTTATACTAACTATCATTTGTAAATGCTGAAGGTACTCACACATGTGACATGCATACAATCTCTTCTGTGAATTGATATATTTACATTTGAAATCAAGCCATGAAATTTTCTGCTGGTAGTTCCTGTGTCATTATTTTCCCTCGATTACCAAATAATACTCAATATCAGTATACAATATATCATGTAATATATTATCTAGTTGTGTGGCACAGTTTGTAGTTTGTAGCCGTATTTTATTCAATTCACAAAGAAGTCAACCTCAACACTAGCATAAGACCTGGTAAGAAATATACATGTATACATGCATAAGATTCTTATCTTTTGCATTAGAATCAATAAAAATGAACACTGGAAAAAGTAAATGTTTTCAATGAACATGTGTATTAGCGATAAATCAAACGTGGATCCGGCTTTTATTGAGCTCATCTGCCTTGTTGGTTGGCTACAATTTTGAGGCAAGGTTTACAAACAAGGTTTATACTCTATACATTACATACATACGTATCACTATCACTGTATTTAGTTCCTGGAAGTCATGTTACAGGCGTAATATTTTGTATGCAATACAATTCCGTCCAGATCAGTAGGAGGATAAAATAATATAATGATAATGTCTTTATAAGCAAATATGTATGTTGTTTAGCTCTGTAGCCAAAATGCTTTGGCTGTACACTGCTGCTCACTCACTTATTCACTCACACTTACACAATTCTTGCTTAATCCTGTTGAGAATAAATGACATAAATAATACTCCAGAAAGGAAATTGGAAGGAGAAGAAGTAGAAGAAGACGTGAAAAATAAAAACAAGTATGACTGTTACGTATACAGCCGCCTTTTACACAAGGAGAAAAATGTATGCTGGTGTTAGTTGCTGGAGTATATAGAAAAGAGGCCTACTCTGTAGAAATTATGGTGGGGTCCCTATGACCCCCTGGACTGATCTCAGTTGCAATGAACCCCTATGGTTTTCCCTCCTACAGTGATTTTGTGAACATGAGTGCCAAAAAAGTCAAAAACGAAGAAAAAAGCGAAATAGAAATAATAATAAAAAGTTGTTGCTGGTTTTATTCTTTATAGTATCAAGTGGCTTTTTCATGTGGTTATTATCACAGAAGAGAGAGAAAAGAAAATTTTCTAAAAAAACTGCGTTTTATATCCAAAACCAGAGAATAAATGCTTATTATCCACTTGTATTAAAACATTTTCTCCTTCGAAATAAAATGGAGTGGTGGAGATGCAGGAATCAAAACAGTCATGTCATATAGCATAATATTTTATCATCATCATCATATCATCCGGCTCGCATACATGTGCTTCCAAAAAAAATTCGGGTGAATTGTCGTACTGCTTATTTTTTTTGTAAAAGAAACATGAATATAGAAATATCGCATGGAGAACTTTTTTTCTTAGAAAGTATTTTTCTATTGAATCAAGAGGAAGTAAAACTGTGACCTGTGTGTTGTGTTATTTGTGTGCAATGCACATTACTCTATACTCCATGCGGTGATTTTCTCTCTCTGTTTAAAACATCTCGCCCTGACATGCATGCATGGCAAAGCCTCATCGTCGACTCTCGCCTGTTCTGCTGCTACCATCCAACTGCCTGTGGAGCTCTGGGAGATTTTCTGTATTATACCCAAACCTGAGCATATACAACATAATCGCAATCTCTCTCCATTTTACTCACCTTTTTCACTTAAGCGATGGTTGTTATTGCTATTAAGCAAAGCTAGAAGATGAAGTCATAAATGTTATACAATTTTGTTGTAAGTTGTTTTAATCCAGAGAGAGAAAGAATAAAGAAGGAAAAAAGATTTGTTACAAGATATGGATAAAAGGGTATCACGGGGTCGTTCTTGCTGAAGATTGCCATTACCAAACTCATCATGAATTTCAATCTCACTCTTCTATTCTGTCTTGGTGGAAGTGGATGATTTTAATATGATAAAAAACGACTTGTATATATTAATTCTGATTCCTTTTGCTTTTGTATATTATCATATCACAGCAGAGATGTTGATGATGACGATGATCATGTTTATCTTTATATCAAAATTTGCCGCATGTTACAGCTTACTTACAACCTAGTACAATGCACACTATATCATCATTATCATGTTGTGTTTGTGTTCTATATATGAGCTAAATACCTGCTTATTCGCATTCAAGTTCAATTTATTCTTCGTTTCTTTTTTCGAACTATTGAAGCTAAAGAAAATGACTCACTCAAAGTTGTACAATGACGCAAAGATAGAGAAGGAATTGAATAGGGAGCAAAATGCAATAGCTTTGTGTGATATCTTTATGCAATCACTATTCAGACATCCCATTATATAGATAATATGGTGAATTAAGAATTACTTAAAAAAAAAGATACAAAACGTACAATGAGTATATTGAGTATAGCAATGGAATTGATCGTGAATATATCAAGTCTTTTCCTTCATAATACGAAAATGCAATGCTCGCGACCACTCGCTGACTTTTGTATTTTTTGTCTCTGCAAAAGAGTTTCTCGTTTTTTGGTAGTACATGGAATAACTTACGATGATGCATTACATAATCATCATGATCATCATCAACAAAAGCACGATATAGTAAAAAAGGAAAGATGAGTTAATGTTATATATGCGCGCACGAAACGTGCTTGCTTCCATCTCACTACCTGTTTTTCAGCTGTATCAGCTAAAATGATATATACCTATTTAATGTAATATCTTAATCCGTACATGATGGCTAAAAATGCAATCGACATTCAACAAACAATAAAGTTAAAGAAAGGGTTTGAGTGCTGTTTACTTCATGCAGTGAGATTAGGTCTACCAGAGTGCTTCCTGGATATTTCGCTGCTGAAGATTTTCGATTCTGATGATAATGTGATTTGATGACGCCGATTTGGCTTGGGCTACCAGTGTGCATTTTGAGCTTTTTAGATTTTCTTGTCAAGAAAATGAAAACATTTTCTGTTTTCGTATTTTTGTAAAAAGTGCATTCTTTGTTTTCTGTCAGCGATACAAAAAAAATTGTATGATTACTCACGCTGATTATCATGCGTATGCTTTGCATGTTTTCATCATTATTTTGAATAAAAATTGAAAGGATCAAAGTGTTAACCGGTCCTTATCAGAATTTATTAATATATTTTTTTTCTTTAAAAAAAATTATAGAAAAATATAAAAGTTATGTTTGGTTTCTTCATCGGAATTCTGTTGTTCGGATTATATGTTTAATTTATAATACAGACAGTCTGCAGTGCCCCCTGCCTGTCTGCTCTGGCTGTGCCGTCGGTGCCCATTATTATAGCGAGTAGAAGAGAAGAAGAATTTATAATAATGGTATGGATATTAATTATGGTCACTGTGAGATGATGAACCTGTCTCCAACTTACGTTCTTTATGTTTGTTTTTTCTTGGTGTTGTTTGCGTGCACCCTAAAGATATGATAGGGATAAATGCGACTGGTGTGTGTGTAAAATTCTTTTTTGTAAGCCGAGTATGTGTAAATCTATTAACTTCATTTTTTGTCTGAAGAAAAATTCTTGCGAAGGCGATGGATGAGCTACTGCATGTTTTTGCTCATGAAAAATGCATATCATTAAAAAATACATGTGTAGATTACCTTTTTCTTTAAGAGAATTGGACATGATCCTAGATTTGTCCATATTTGTTTAATAAAGAAACTCATCGTAAATTATAGTAAAAATGGATTTAATCAAGTAGCCTTTGTTTAAGTTAATCTGTTACTTTTAATAAGAGAAATGAATAATACTTTAGTGTAAAGAGTACAAGCAGACATTCGGACAAATCAGTTCAAATTAATGAAATTGCTGATAACACTCAATCAGCTTGAAGTCATCATCATCACACGTTTTGTACAAACTTACGTTCGTGCTTACTGCTCATCATTTCATTCCATATTTCAACATTCAGTGCTGGGCTACCAAGAAAAAAAAAGCATTTTGACTCATCACACAAATATCATGCTCATCATTTCACTCCACTGTGGAATATAAATGGGAGGCGGCATTCATTAAAGTCGTCAGTCAACAATCTTGTTATCATATTTTGCCCATGATCCTTTTGATGTCACTCTATCATCCTGCCTGACGATGATGGTGAGTGAAGAAGAGTCAAGATGAAGAATTCTATTGTTGTTCTAACATCATTGTTTTCTTGTTGTGTGTGGGATCACGTAGAAGTTGTAAAATATGAAGGACTTTTTCATTGGCTCACACCACCACACTCTCGGCTAAAATAATAATATGAAGGAAAAGTTCTGTTTTCTTTGAGCTGCCTCTTCTGTTCTGAATCAAGATGATCAGGAGCACAACAGAGAGCCACAATTCCACACAGTGTGTCCGATTCTTATTTCTTGTCACTGAGCAAGTATAGATACACTTGTTTTTGTCGGAAGACGAAGAATAAAGACGTTTTCTGTTGATGATATGATCACTGTTCTAGTAGCCTTGCGGTGTTTTACTAAAGAAGGACCAAAAAGGATAAGCAGTGATCATTGATGGGGCAAAAGTTAGTTTTATATTATTGTTAGTGTGATTATATAATCACAAGTAATCCAATATAAATAACAAGAATGCTTGATTCCCTAAAATGTATTGAGTCCTGGCGATATTGTGAAGGTAGGGAGCTGTCAGAGTATCAGCGGGTACTAGCTCCAATCTAAAACGGCTCAAAGTGTCTTGGTGGTAAGATGGTCGTATAAAAATGAAAGATCTGGTGATTTTAATTACGTTAGTATGCCTTAAATGTAAAGTTACAGAGCTTAAGGGGTCCAATGGCTTCATATTTCTATCCTAATAAACACGCATGAAAACAAGGTTTATTTGTTGTAAAATGTCATAAAAGGAATGTGGCGGATATACACACAGAAAATCATGCAAAGCGAAGGAAAATGACAGTTGAATCTGTTAAGAGAAAATATATTCAAAATTATCTACTTTATTGATATATTTCTATTTTATTTCATCCCGCTGCTTCTTTTAACAAACATTTCATGTTTGACTTTTGCCCTGGTTGCGTTTCGAGATAAAAGCATCATTTGTCTAAAAAGGAGCTAGTTAAGTTGAAAGCATTGCGGTATCCCTTTGTTGTCTTTCTGTTAAATCGAATGATGTGTGCCACCTAATGATAAAGACTTTGTAAGTTATCATGTCGAGCTTCTTTTTCTGTGAATTCCTTAAATACCAAAGCAATTAATCAAAACGTTAAACGCTACAGCGTATTGACTTACAAAAAACACGAATATGGACATTGTATACATAGCGTGTCTTCATTTTGTATCCGTAAACAAATAAACAAATGTGAATTCTAAATTTTCCCTATTTGTCATGCAAGCTTTTTGAAGCTTGCGTTTTTTCTGATTTAATATTTTGAAGTGCATGGACATGGACGGAATGACCTTGTGCACGTACAGCTTTATATACAACACACCATGCATATTAATGACACAGTTATCGTCGCTTTTGAAAGAGTAAAAAACCAAGAGATTGAAATCATTACCATGATGGGGAGCACTGTAAAATTACGAGTAATTTGGAATGCGAATAGAGATGTATACCCAATCCGTCACGTATAACAGTATTTTTATTGGAGTCGAGAGTAGACTCTGAAAGGTGGATCTGGCTAGCGATAGTGATGATGACGATGTCTTAAAATCTATGTTTATTTTCGGTATTAACATCTCATTTTTCTCAACTTGTCTCTTGTTCTTTACTTCTTTTCCACACCTGAGCTGTTATTTGTTTTTGCGGTTACCTCGAGCAAACACAGATGAAAAAAACAACAATATAATAACTTTGCCAAGATGATGGTCCAGGCTCACCAAAATCCAAATTACAAGAGCAGTAAAAACGGAAACTTTACAATTTTACGCGTTTTATATTTGGGAGGCGGGGATCAACAGGGAATTTTACGAGAGTTTCTGGTTGCTCTTGGGAGAGAGGGAGGGAGACCATTGTACAAAGAGACCTACATTTACTTGTTTTCTGGAAAATGTCTTATTTTGAAAAGGAAAGAGAGGTTTTTATGATCTCCATCATCTCCCTTTTCTTATTTCAACTCTCAGCATCACCACCGTCATCATTTTCATCAAGTCAAATCTATAATCATATTGCAATGCGGCTTGTTGTTTATCGGCTTCACTTCACAGTACTTTTTTCTCTTCTCTTTCTATCCACTTTGTTGAAATAGCATACTTGTGAAAATTATCGCACGCACAATAATTCTCCAATTCCACTTTCTACCTCTACACACACAAGGGTATTCATTTGTCATGAACAAAAAAAAGATGAATTTTGGTGGTTGGTGATGCTCAAACGATGTAATGATCATGCTCAGTATGACTTTGAGCAGAGCACATCTCTCTGCACCCATAACTAGCTCTGAGAATCATAGCCCACCTGTTGACTTCTTAACCATCCATCCGTGATGATGATGATAATGCCGAAAAAAGAGAAGGAGTGAGTAAAGTGATGTGTGAGTAGATGTTAGGCAATGCAATCTAAAGAAAAGAACAACACTTATTTCATGGATGGATATATTTAGTTGAGTAGACAAGTTTATCCTCCTCCCTTCTTAGCTAATTACGGATCCTGGAAAATGTCTGAAACCTATCATTTTCACACAGGAAGTTGCGGCCTCTCTAAACCTTTCTTAACGACATGATTACGAAGAAGACGACCAAGACAAGGCTACACATGGGCACCTCTCTATAATGTTTTCCCTGTACATGGTCGTTAGTTTAACAACTCAATCTTCTTGTTTTTGGCCAACAAGGTGGAATAAAAAAATATTTAGTACCATGTACCATATTTTTCCCATGTCATTTTTACTTGTAGTAGGTGCTCTCAGCATGAAAAAAAAATATGTTGAAATGGCAATCATATCATAATCATCCAACAAGCCAAAGGAAATGTACAAGACATCGTGTGTGTTTTGGTCTGCTGGATTTGCCGAATTGATTTATTTGATTAGATGTATTGTCTTGGTGTGTGGCGTACAGAGGGCATCTGTTCCATGTAATTGTACATTTATGGAAGATGGAACTAGACTTGCATCATTCATTTCTTTTTTTAAAGACACCGAAAAGCAGAACCGACTTTTTTGCCGGTAATTTCATAGTTGTCTGTTAACAGAATTTTTACCACACACAAACCGTTAAAATAGGAACTGATGTTCTTTTGTCTGCTTCAAAAGAGCAATTCCGTATTTGCATTCAAGCTCGAGTATTGCACTCGGTCTCAACCCTCTCATTGCATTGTCAGTTTTTTTCTTTTCTCATTTGCCACAAAAACTTTAAATATGGATTTCCGACAAAAGCAACTGTTTGGATAAAATTAACAAATAATGGAACAAGGAAGTCATCATCATCAGTATTTTCATCTTCACAGTATACTCATTTTATTCAGTCCAGACTGGAAATAAAATTATGACGGAGAAACTTCCTCTCTCTTCCTGTTCAAACATTTCACACTTGTGTTGTTATTGCACCTCGTCACAATAAAGAGACCAGTAGCATTATAATAAAACCTTATTACCTATCCTTACAGTAACGCATAATATTCATTCATTGTTAGTTCTTCCTATCAAGGCCTCCTTTCCTTATCGTGCCTTACTTACCACCTGTCAAGGTGTTCAAAACAGTATTGTTCCCAAATATGGAATATTATTTTTTCGAAAGGGTTGATCCTACTTTCATTTTGAAACAGTACTGAGTACTGACGATGGTGCTTATAAATGAAACAGAATTAACTTGAACGTGTGCGTCATACTTGAAAACGGAATTAACTTAGGCATTCTCTTAAAAAACGAGAGGGAAAAGAGCCTTCCATAGTTTGCGTAACACAAATTTATTATCTAACAAGAACTTTATGTACCCATATTGTATACCTGACCGTTTCCTGCCAGAACAAATGAAGAACCACATCCACCATTGCAATGCACAGTGTATTGTCGTAAAAAACCAGTCATCATCGCTGGTCATGCAGCTGTTTGCATTGTGTATCTTATTAACGTGTGTACAACAAGATTATAACGAGGAGAAGAGGGTGTTGCAAGAAGAGTTCTTCTTATTACTTACTACACACATATCAATTGGATATTATAGGATATTATAAAAGGGTCCACACACGCTTCCTTCCTCCTCACATCACCTTTTAAATAGTAATCACAAATATAATAAGTACGTTTTGTTGTAACAATAATAAGTAACGCGTCTAGTTGTTCTCTCTTGTAACGATTGGATCACCTAGCCATTGTTTGTTAATCCCAGGTAAAGGGTAATAACTTTTCTCTGCAGATCTGCTATATGCACATACTACAAGACTGGAAGTATTTATTGAGGGTCTGCTGCTCAGAATCGTTAAATTACAATGAAAGGGGTGCTTTGGAGTTTTACTCAAATAAGTATTTTAAAAAGTACATCACCAACAAGCACCACAAATTTTTATTTGATACTTCTCTACTCATTCAGTCTCCTCACCTGTTTACCGTATGGCACACACACTAATGTCCTTAGAAAAAATGTATTTGGGCTGGTGCGACGGATATGTCTTGTCTTGTTGGTTTTTTACTAGTTGTAAGTAATAAAAATGATTTTCAGTATTGTGTATCTTACCAAGTTTCCAGTTGTCTCGCTAAAAATGCCGGTATCCTAATCATCATTTCATATTGAATGGGAAAAGGGAATGAGGGTATCATCAAAATGGGAAACCTAAATTATATATGTAGTTATTTCATATTTTCCAATTTACGTATTTATTTAGGTCGAAAGCAATTATCGATACTATTGGAGCAGAAGACAGCATGTGCAAGTGCATTCCAGCTTTTTTTTTACACATTTTCACATAAACTACCTGATGTGTAAAAAACCATGAATGAATCTATGTTTTCAGCTTGTTAGTCTCTATTGTTCTAGTTTCAACGATGTATTTTTTGTCTCCCTTGAAATGTACGTTAGATAAATTACATCTGATGTGGCTTATAATGTTACAGGCACCAACTACGTATTACGTATGAATTTAATGTTTTCACATGTGTCTAAATTTACAACTGTGTAATTAGCTGTAATATGATATTATTAGGATGACATCGGTATCTTTGTATTAAAACGGTCGTTTTTGAAAATTAACTTATTTCCGGTTAACTTTGGAGATTAATCATGAAATCGATGTAAAGAAAAAGAATTTCATTGCAGACTAGATTCGCTCTAATTCCTTCAGATAATTCTACTATAAATATGAAAGTGGTACCTAAACTATGTATTTATTTTCGGTGGAATGAGGAAGACAATGCCAACGAAGATATAAAATACATTTTTTCTTTGCGTTTAAAAATCATCATCAGTTAGCTGTATAGGATAAAAAAAACGAATATCCTTTATTTCTATCCAAGACATGCATGCTATACCTGCGTATTGTGTTCCGTATTCCTTTTAATAAAAACATTTTTTAACAAAAACGAAAGAAGAGAGATGTGATAGCAATTCAAGGATTTTGAACTTGCATATCCATCATGTCCAAGACATCTCCCATGCTGTGATTCCCGTCTTTACATTTTTGCTTTACATTAGTTTGGTTACTCAACTCACATGATAGCTTTACGTCTTCATCTTCGTTTTTTTGTACTTGCTGCTGCACCAAAGCAAGAATTCCAGTTGAAGCTAGTTAACCCTTTGATAAAAAATCTTTTTTCTCCTTTGGCATAATACATGCACAAAGCCATGGATCGTATGACTGTATCACTTTTTTATTTCTCAATCTTGGATGGTGATACGTCTATGGCGTAAGTTGTTAGTACTTGAAAGATTATGATATAATACCTCCGTCAACAGAAAAGTGAAAAGAAATCTCCAAAACGGAGACATGTGATGGTGATGGTTGCAAAGGAGCCAAGAACAAGCAGGTAGTAAAAAAGGGTGCATGAGGAAGAAAAAGAATATACACTTGACGAACTTATTTTTATTTTCTAAAAAAGAAAATCAACAAGAGCCAGTGGTGCTACAGCGGTGCGCGGCACTTTTTCATGTGTTTTTAATGCTGTACTTTTTTTGACGGATATGAATGTCATTTCAGTCATACATGCATACATTATTGTTGCTTTTCATTTTTTTCAAAGGAATTCCTACTCAAACCAAAGTCATCTAGAATTATACGTAAAAACGAAACTGAAGTATAACGCAACCAACATTACTTCATGAAGTGCAAGTTGAGTACATTGATACATGTCCTGCATTTTAAGAATAAAAAAGTTTCTTGTTAAAAATCCTATGGATGTGGCTGTTCCATTTTTTATGATTTTAGTTTGACATACAACAAACCATACGTTTATAAAAGAGTGAAAATTCGTGTGGTTTTCAAATTTTAGTTGAGGAATGACTAGAGTGACAAACTCATTACAAGATAGGTGACATAGTATAAAAGGTGCAATGCATATACATATACACAGTTCGGATGATTCAATTTTGGGGCAATATGAGATTTTAAACAAAATTGTACGTACATTTTCTAACTATGCTTGCTGCTGTCTTCATAAATCTATAATAATCATACTGTTGAAACAGTTCCCACAAAAAAATATAAAATTCATATGATTTTTTTTTCGCATATTATAAAACGTATTACATCAGGAATCACGAACATTTTCTGGTTGAATATGGTTTTGTAAATAGGTTTCTGCTCTCTTTGGTACGTACTTCCAGGAACTCTGCATGCCATTTTTTTTGTTGTTGTTGGTTCCACTCCACATTGCCTATATTGTTGGCCACGGTTGACGTGCTACTGCTATTGGTGTGGTTTTGGTGACTACTCCAGTGAGAGCGAGAGAAGTATGAATACAGGAGAATATCTTTTCCTTCCTAACTAACCACTTGTTTTTAATATGAAAGAAATTTGTGTATCTTTTGCTTTTGTGTACTAGTCCTCCTTTGACTCTCTGCTTTGCACATAATAGCATAACAGGAGTAGAAGAACTCTTTTCTCTATGATGTTTCGTTGTTGTTTGGTGAAGGTGTCACGGTTCGCTAAGCTTCGCTTGCTTTTCTTATTTCAACTAGAAAATGGAGCTTCCTTTTTGCAGAAAAGACGACGATGAAGAGGGACTGCATATTGATCATATCATATCATCTCACACACAAAACAAATTCGTAAGATATTGTGTATACCTCTTCCACCACCACCACCTTTACCGCACAAAGGCTCACTTTATAGATGAGACGAGGTTCATAATTCATTAAAGTGTTGTGAAATTGCAAAGAGACTTGAGAGTAAGGGAGAGTGGAATAAAGCGCGCTTTGCCTTAAAAGCATATACCCCTACATTGTGATGGCGTTGCGTTGTCTTGCTACTTTTGAAACATCTTTCTACGTTCTATGATTCCATATTATACTTACGTGGCTCTTTTCTCTCTCTCTCTGCTTTTCCTGAGGAATTCCTCTGGGACTTGGTGCTGCTGAGAAGAGAAAAGCACGAAGAACCGGTGGTGGTAGTAGTATGGTGCTGTTTTTCAAGAGTCTGGTAACATTGAGCAAGCAAAAACATCTTCGTCTCCCCTGCTGCTGTCTCATGCATATCCCATAGTGCCACATTAGATGGATAATAGTATTTCTTACTTTGCTCACCTTTTCCTTTTTTTAAAGTAATTCTTGGAGAAAACACGCAAACAACTCTATGAAATTCGAAGGCATACATACAAATATATGTTAAGGTATTTATTTGCTGTGATACTTTTTGAAGTTTACATTTTAAAATGTAAGATCGCATCAAAGTAGCTCAAGTGGAATATAATTCCAGTTATTATGTAAGATATAAGCTTAAAAAATTCTTTATCAGCGAAATGATATCTTGCATGTCTTAAATGCAGATTTTTTAATGAATCATATTATTCTCCGAATCGTTCTTAATAAATTTAAATACTTACTAATCTTCTGCTTTGATTATCCTTATCATTTGATAATATTCATCGTTTTTTTTCTTTTTAAGTCTTTTGAAAGGCATGCAATATACATGTATTTACATACAATGTATGAACACATAATGTCCTGTTCGTTCAAATGTTATGTAATACCTGAAAGAGAAAGTCAAATAAGCTATTTTTGGAATAACGTCTCGTAAATAATATTATTTATACGATACATCCAACACTTGCGCCACCACTACCAATACTCATACTGCCGCCTACGGAATCATGGCTCTAGAGAATACACCCAGATCCTGCCACTTTTTTTCCTACCTGTGTGCTCAACTAGACAGGAATAGAGGAGAAAGAGACGTTCTCTTGTCGAGCTAATATGTTTTGTGTGCAGTGTTTTACTTCTACTGACTGGTTCAAAAGCATGGTTATGAGTTCCATGTATGAATTCACTGGTGACTTTCCCACTTTTCTCTGAAGAGAGAGGAAGAGCACACACACGACACGACGCGACTGATCAGAATACATGTTGTTGTTATTTGTGGTAAAATACTGAGAATGAGTTGTTTCCTTAAAACAAGAAGACGATGGAAGTGGCAGAAGAGGAGAGAAGGGAAATATGATGCTTTTAGTTTTCTTCTCTCTCTCTCTCATTCTGGGAATATAGTGAAGGTATATACATTTTATGTATTACCTATGTGCCTTGGTTTAAAAAAAAGTATTTTATATATCCATAGGCATACACTTGTTCAAGCTCAGAGTAACGTGAGAAGTATGACGGTAAAGTTGAAAGACAGGTTACATGTATGTATCTAATATGTATGAAATATTCAATGTCTTTGAAGTGTGATGGCTGTATGGCATGGCATGAGCTCGTTTTTGTCGGAGACAGAATGAGGCTGCAAAAACTGTGGCGTACGTTGTATACATATATAAAATAAAGTGTATCAAAAGGCATCTCACACACAGTAAAAAGCAGCATGAGAGGAAGTAGAAGAGCGAGCGAGAGCAGAGGAAAAAGAAAGTGCACGGGAAAGATAATCTTGTCCTGTGGGGCACTATTCAACTCCCTTACACATTTATTTCCACTAGGGAATCCTCTGGGGAATCCTTTTTCCTCCTCTGCTCCGCTTCTACTATTTCCATCTAAAATATACAGGAAAAGTAATAGAAAGAAAAGGAACGCATTTTATGTACCAAGTTTATATGGCAGTTGTTGGTTTGGTTTGCTGCTGCTGTTGTCTATTTTCTCTACTACGCTCACTCCACTCATCTTTTTCATACTTTTAGTGCTTCTATGAAATATGCAATCGTATTATTTGTGCAAATACATGTCTTGCATCATCATCAGCATCAGCCAAAACAACGTGATCATCTTTGAAAATGGAAAAAAGGCACAAAGTGGAAATGGAGATGAGAATTTACAATGTGAGTGGAAATATATGTTTTCCGTATTGAATATTTATAATATGACACCTGTAATGATCTAGAGTAGAAAGTTTTTTAACGTTTAGTGCACAGAATGTGACATTTAAAACTTTTTCTACTGAAAATTGTCGCAATATGGTAACCACGTAGGATGGTAATCTGCAGGTCAAAAGAAAAACAAATAATTTACTTCGAAAAGTAGAGAATTTCTACAAGAATGTCAATGAATCTGATGAATATGATGATGAAGGAGTACGTACAAACGTCAATTATCCACTTACTAGATTGTCCCAACCGATTAGCTAAAAATTTTCCTGAAAGGATTCACCTCCAAATCTCCCAATATTTATAAGTATCCCATCCATACATCCATCTGCTTCACAGGAAATTGTACAAGCAGCCATCATTTAGGATCAGTTTAATCTTTACTTTTTTCTCAAGAAATAAAAAGATCTTTAAAAGTGAGTGCTGCACTGCATGTACTTAACTCCCCTTCCTCCGCTGTTCTATTTACTCAGTCCTCAAAAATGCATTGTATAGTATATATGTATGCATGTATGTAACATGTAGCCCAACAAAATATCACTTTTTAGATGGTGAAGAGAGATTGTTAGTTGCTCAATTATTTACAGGCATGTTAACTTCTACTTCACTTATTTGAAAGAAAATGTCAAAAAATTGTGTTGCACCATCCATCCAATTTATCTATAGGTGAATGGATTGGATGAAGAGATGCTTTATTACTACAATGCGAGCTCTTCGAGGAACACGACACGGTGACGTATTGTTGTACCCAATTGTTGCGTACACATTCAACAATATATGAAGTCAAGTCAAAAGTCATATATTACATATACCCAACCAATATGCCTCACATCTTACGTAAATATGTCTCGTTGTATTATTTTAGCGTATTACCAATCCATTGCACCATAGCACCTAAACAAATACGCAATTGAACCTTTTCCACTGCATACTCGACTGCACGAAGTTTGAGATATATCATCTATCTAAATGGCCCTTCACCTTATCTTTAAGCTATACAAGTTTACATACGAATCCTGTGCTCTGTGTTGTTATTGTGAGTATGTGGACTGTTATCCTTGACGAATTTGTCAAGATGGTCTTCTCCACGCCAGTTAGCAGAGAATTTACACATTCATAACAAAAAAGTATGTGTGAAGAGACTATTAAGTCATATAGTGTGATTCAGTGATATTCTATGAAAATTAATGCACCGTAACGTTGTAAAAAGTATCGTGAAGCGTTCACATTCGGAATACCAGTGTATTTGATGATTGAGCTGTTATTTCCTTTTTGGCAAGTTCATATGCATCCTAGTTTAATTCTAAATGCATACACCTTATGATTTAATTTTCAAACAATTAAATGTTACTCAGTTTTTTCATAGTGAAAAATGAGCTAGCAATTCAAATAGGAAAGCTGCTGGAAATTCTCATTCATTTCTCGGGTGTATGAACCTTCACGACTCCACTCCACAGTTGGATGTTTGGTGGACAAGCAACAGACTTAATTGAATTTTTACAAAGCTACTATACTTTTTGTATACTTGCGTTACTTAAATATTATGCTTTTTGACTGCTTCAAATCCAACGGTCTCCTGTCAATTTCTTACAGGTTTTGGGTGGACTTGTTCATTCTTCTGTCTTCTTATTTTCAAATCTTCTGCATTCTTCTTGTCCAGAGAAAAATAGAGAGATAATATATCCATCCCGTTCCTTGTTGTTTTCTTCAAAGAGTCTGCTGATTATTGTGAGAGAAGAGTAAGAACAACAAAAACCCCAGCCAAAAAAGTGTGAAAGAAGTGCAATAAAAATATCAGAGGGACCCTTTTATAAAGACCTTAAAAGAACAAGAGTAAAATGAGAGATGAGTTTTTGTTGAATGAGAAGTGAGTGACTTGACTGTAAACACTAGGGTTGGGTCCACACACCAACACCAACAATCATCATCATCAACAAGCAATATACACCAACAACAACACCAAAAAGCATCATATAGCAAAAGAACTATATGGAGAGATTTGAGAGAAACAAAAATGATCTTTTATTGTGAACACTGGCTTGCCTTCCATCGCTTTTTCAGCTTTTCACAACTTCAACAAAGTTACGTGCTTATTGCAGGAAAACGATGTTCATCTCTCTTGACTTGCCTCACAGTTATTCTTTCAGAAAAAAACTATTATACCATCTATATACACATTTTTGCGTAAAGTTTAAGGTAAGGTGTATAAAGTCCATAGTCCCCAGTAAAATGTCTTCATAAAGCAGGAAAGAATTTTATGAACGATTACCTTTTATAAAGCCATGACCACATTTTGAGGCTTAACAAGTCCGCCTGCTTTGCCCTCCCATTTAATACTTTCCTCCACACTTTTTTTTCCACTCTCTCTGACAATAAGTCACTTTGACTGAATGTGACTCAATATCTTTTTTAACTTCACAATCCCCACTCATTTTCATCTCATCTTGTTCTGTAGAGAAACTGTACGAAAAACTCAAACAAAATACCATAAAATCGCCCACCAACTCTACCATCATCATCACTAGAAGAGGAAAAAGCATAAAGGTTCAAGTCAAAAGAACATTTATTGTGTACACAATACATAGGAAAACTCACACTCTCAGGTTTCATCCACCACCGATTAAAATGTATTAAAGATCTGCCCTTTCAAAGTAGTGGAATAATAATAATTTCAAGTGTGTGTGTGAGGATTGAGGAGGATGCAAGAAGAATGAAAAAGTTGACACCTTTCTCACCTTCCAGTCAAAAAAAGTACTTTTGTTCTGCTTTGTACTTGCTCTCACACATTCACAATAATAAATAGAAAGCACCTATTGAGAGGTGCCTTACCTGCTGAACAAAGTGTACATGCAAACTATGTACTATGTGTACATAACTTTTATCAACGTTATTGTTCATGTCTATTTAGACATATCCGTTCTTTCCATGAGTGCAACGTAATAATGATGAAAGATCTCTTCTTTCATCTTGACTTGGACTTTTATTCAGATCTTCATGAATCTTTTCAGGTAGAAAAAAGTCTTCTTCTTTTCAAAATACCATGATTTCCTTTCAGCTTCGCTATAGCTGTCGTTATTTATCATTAGAGAGGAATTTTAAAAGTCAAATTTCAACTTTTAAAGAATGTTTTGTGTATTTTAGTCAAGAATGTAAAGAAAGAAGAACACCAACCATTTTAGGCAAAATCCACTTGACCTTCCTCATAATTTAGCTCTTCAAGTCTGTGAAACGAAGAAGCACAAAAAAAATGTTTTTATTGTGTATTTTTTTGGGAGAATTTTCTGTGCAAAAGTCCACAAAAATGATGAAGGAACACACACAACAAAACTTACATACTTTAGTCAATCATTGGGTTTTAGAGTGGTGATCTCAATGAAATATTAGAATTTATTCCACACCTACATTTACCTGTCCAAAAAGTAAACAAGACATTGGATCTCTTTCTCAAATCACCTCCTCCTTCTTTCAGACTCCCATTCATCTAGTCAAGTCAGTTGAAAATTGTATTATTACATCAGTGC
This sequence comes from Entomobrya nivalis, assembly GCA_034695485.1. Taxonomy (NCBI): domain Eukaryota; kingdom Metazoa; phylum Arthropoda; class Collembola; order Entomobryomorpha; family Entomobryidae; genus Entomobrya; species Entomobrya nivalis. The sequence goes on from JAQFZH010000238.1 coordinate 23,913, forward strand.
AAACAGATTGAGCCCACATATTGAGTGTTCTTTAATAAGTCATCATAAATTTTCGGTTCCAAAAAAATTTCCTCCCTTTATCCTTTTTATTGTGAAAGATGGCTATAAAGTAAACATCTTTTTTCTGAAATTCTTTACCATTTTTTTCGAAAATCTTTTATTTTTCTCGCTCAGAGATGAGTGGGGGTTAATACTACAATACCTACTTGATATGGGCGTCATTACGGCATATTATTACTTCATTTTTGTATAATGTTTCCACTTCACTTCCCACCATATACCAAACATGTCATTCCTTTAATGATCAGCAATCATCCTCATTGCCACCACCATCATTTTCTGTGGCTTTTTATTCAATGGCCTTCTTCATCTGGTCAGGCCACCGGAGAATATATTTCTTTCTGGATGCATGAATTATAGATTTTCTGGCAGGATTAGATTGAAAAACATTTCTTGACTTTGACAATATAGAAAAGAGGCTCTCAGACTCAGCAGGGAACGGACAACAAAATGAGCACCTTGCTATATTGCATATATGTTAGTGGACTTACTGGCTTGTAGTACATCCGTTATATTTTTGCTTTCCCTTCGTTCACCATTTCGAACTATTTTGAAACAGACTGTAGTTGAATATGGAGAGAAAAAAGATGGCTAAATGGACTGCAAATCTCCTGAGATGCAGGCTTAGCGCAGAGAGAGCTCAGCTAGAAGGGCTGGGTTCCACTCTTCTCTTGTTTCTTGCTATTTCCCTACTTGTACCAGAAAAGCTTACATAAAACGATGATGATGATGATTACGAGAACAACAGCAGTGGCGATTTCCGTTGTGTTGTGGTTTACTTGTGACCTCGTCGTGGTTTAAAAAATAGGCTATTCTAGAGAACAGAAGTGGTAGTGTCTGGGTGCATTAAAAGGTTTGAATCCTTTGGGCATTCGTGTCGGAGAGATGATGGAATAAAACAATGTGGTAAAAAGGGTTTCAAAATGGAACAATCAAGGATTTGTAGTAGCATTGAGCTTCTACCACTGCATAAATGGGAATAAATTTTGTAGGCTCAAGAAAAGCTGAAAATGCAGAGAGAGCTCACTAATTCTCAATCTGTTCTTGTACACATCCGACTTCTTGATTTGACATATTGAAACATCCTGTTTTACACCGACCGAGCGCCATGAAATTCAACCGCCACCTACTTTTTCCCCCAAAGTCCCCACCTTTTCTCTTTTTTTTATACGTGAGCAGGCGAGAAATATGGTTGATTAATCTGTAAAATACAGTGTGAATAATGAACTGAAAATGTCTCAATGAATTTTTTTTACTAACACCTAAATTAACTACACGTTAGTTTGTTACTGTTTTATTTTGACACGGTAGTAGTGATGATTATGTTAGTAGCCTTATCCTAGCCCTAGCTTTGTGGTGGGTTGGTATCTAATTAAGATCTGAAATGTAAGAAACTCCCCTTCTTAATATTGGAATGTCAGGAAGAAATTAATCATGAGATTCTCGAGGAGTCGACTGTTACAATTTTTGCTGTTGGTGGTGGTGTTGAGCTTAATTCAGTAATTTCCAATTCCCTCTTACTTGCTTGAACTGAGCATATATAATTATTAGTAATGCGGGTTAGTGGCCAAACCGTGTATATTTCTCTACGCCAGAGGATCCAGCATCTCCACTTTCTTTACAATAAAATATATTTCTAATTTAAATCATTTCTATCTATCTACTCATTAGATCTGGGGTGAAAAGCTACGTTAAAAACTAATGATTCGGAAACACGCATATCCCAACCCAATAAGTTAAACTCAGCTTCTGACTGCGACCAAGGTATTAGTTCAAATAGTAGCTGGAACAACATTGAATCTTCAATTTTACAAATTAAGACAAGACACCCTCATACACATTTTGCCTTGAGGAATAATTTGGTTTAGATTTGCTTTTTTGTTGTATACAAACTACAAAATGATCATGTAATAATCTAGCGATGATGATTACGATTGTTTGGTGGTAGCTTTTGCTGCTACATGAGGTGGCAGCAGCAAGTTAAATCTAGCGTCAAAAGGAGTTCTCATGATTCGTAGAATGGGACTCTCTGAGAATTTCTATTTTTTATCGTAAAAATGCTAATGTTACCGGGATGATTTTATGGAACAGAATATTGTGTGTTGTGATTGAAGTTGGGTGCGGATGTAACGCTTCACCTATGCACATAAATATTCTCGGAAGCACAACATTGCTTCTTGGAAACTTCCAATTTAACTCACCATCACCAACAAAAAAACGAATACAATTTTTTTCTTGCACCTATTCAGTAGCATTATGAGTGGGGGTGAATCGTGCATTATCCAAGCTAAGGTAGCACATAGATATTATTTATAGGATTCACGGTAAATCTCCCATGATGTGATAAATGATGTGTTTTGCTATGAATATAATTACGTTATGTTCATGTATACAAAGAAGTGTGTCGTTGGTGGCTTACGCTTACATGTGTATTTCATTTTGGTGCAATTATTGAACATTATTATTGCGTGTGACGGAACTTCGGTTCTGGCTCTGGACCTGGGGGAGAAATGCTGGCTTCCGTGGGGAATTTATATGCAACCCTTTGTTTGTATGTATAGTACAAATGTTCGTTACGTTTATGGTAAGTATACTTCAAATTCTGGAAGCCAGCTATCGCATATTGAATAAAAATTCCTAAAAACAATATCTCTCAACAAGCGAAATTCCCAATTGACAGCTTTATGATAATGAACAGGTTGTAAATATGATAATACTTTATATAGTTATTGATGACACATTTCGCAGTAACTTGCAAACAATATTTACAGCCCATTTATTACCTGATTGTCTGATTTCGCAACAAATTTTGCTGAAAAACATTATCTTACCCATTTTACGCAGTAGATCAACTCGAAAGGTCAATCCAACTTATTTTTCCACGTATAATTCATTTTCAAACTTGAGGCGACAATCCTTCGGTAGGATTTAATAAAGCAATAACTTATCTCACTTCTGGCGTTTGAAATGCGTATGATGAGAAAGAAGCTATATCACATTCACTTCTCATTTCCATGCGAAGAAAAAAACACATTTAAAAAATGAGTGTGTTATTAAGTTGTAAGTTGCCTACCGCATTTCGCCTGTGTTTTTTTTTGTAGCAACAAGCGCATCGCATGGTGCACAGAAGCCAGTTCTATTTTTCCAGTAGGATTATTAGTCAACGCGCTATTGCCTTTAATAACAAGGTACAATCCCAGTAAGCCAGAAAGACGAAGAAAAATATAGATCTAGTCTTAAATGGCAGCAGAGGCACTACCACTTTTATATAGTCAAAGGGCTCCCTTGTGTTATCAACTAGCCTCAAGGGTAAGCATTAAGACATTATAATTCATGCTTCTTTTCTCTCTCTCTGCACATCTTCAACAAAAGAAAAAGCCAGAAAGCAAATGTCAGTCCACACTATATACCATACCATATCTAGTATTAGGAGGAAATTTTAACGATTGAGTCATCTTTTATGGTGGGGCTGTTAAGATGATGAAGCCCTTTTTTCTTCAAAGTGTTAGTTGCGTTCCATGTAGAAACCTCCTTTTAGTAGAGAAGACAACGTATATCTACATCTTTACTATTCCCTTCGGAGATAGTAACAAGAATAAGTAGAAGTATGGAAAATGGTAATGGCAATAACAGGAAACAAAAGGGCCCGGCCTACGACTACGTACCTACGTCCGTCCATCTACAGAGAACACATTCACAAAACAACAAAGATTTTTAACATCATCATCATACACAACTTTGATAACAAAAACGTCCAATTTCATGTGGACACCGCACAATACCACCAGCAGACACCAAATCAGGATAAAATGGACAAAAAAATTCTCCACTGCTTCTGCTGGAAAACGATCGTATTATCTTTATGTGCATATAAGGCAAGCTATATCTGAGCTCACTGCTCATAACATCACACAACAAGTATTTCCTATTTTATATGATTCTTGAGAGAAGCAAAAAATGTTTTTGTTTCAGTTGTAAAAAAGGCTTTGCCGTATTGATGCATTGTATGCATAAGACTTACAGATAGAGAGATCAAAAAGTCGATCATCATCATCAATACACTATACACAAAGTCTCCAGAGAGTAAGGCACATAAGAAATAGGTAAATTGCTTAGGTAAAGTCAATTGAACATTTATATTGTTGACTCCTCACAAAGTGAGCACGGAGAGCCCACCTTTCTGGTATGTTTATCTCAACCTTAATGCTACTGAATGCACCAAGAGAGCCTTCTTAAATAAGGATGTCATTATTTCTGGGAAAGGTTTGTCAAAATGTGAATAGAGTAATAATAATAATAAAATATATAAAAGAGGAAGAAAGCCAAGGAGGAGAAGAAGGGACTTGTTTCTTGTGAAAGAAATCTTTGACACCTGGGGCTTCCTTGTATTTACGCAAAGTACGAAGATGAGAGAAGGAAGAGGATGGCGGTGGTGGTGTGGTGTTATTACGTATTTTACTGTAAATACGCGTGTTGTGTATATAGAGACAGTAAGAGACTATATTGAGCCACCCACACAACCTGTGGTTGTCTTGGGAGTCCTTTAATGGATTTCTTCATTTCCCCTGTCCAAATCTTATATTTAGGAGGTGAAATATGTCTGCTCGCACAGTGGGACGAGGTGCGGTAGGGCAATTCTCTTTCAATTTTTTCCTCTTGTTTGTTGCTTCTCTTTAGCTTGCTGCTCAAACCAATCTATTCAAAACACTCATAAGAAAAAAAGGGCAGCCAGGCAGGAGTACAACAACTGCAACAGCCGAAGAAGTCACAAAAACCCATAACAAATCTCTCACACGAAGAAAAGCTATATGACTTTAACAGAGTCATCACGGAAAATGATCTGTGTGTATGCTTGTGTCTGTGTGTTCGCTTCATTATTTCTGTTTACTCACTATTGACATTTTTTGTCTATATCTCCTTTCGCTGTATAAAGGAGAAGAAGAGCGATTACCATTCAAAAAGATTTGTATCTGCATCCACAAATGACCAAATGACTTATGCTCCATATACGTTGCATAATAGCTATACTTTGAACTTTTTTTTCTATCAAAGCCAAGAATGGCATGTATGCATTTTGGACTGCTGTTTTGCATTTACAATGTAATAGGCATATATTTTTTCAACGGATCTTTCCACAATCACATTTATTTTACCTTCTAAAGCAAAACACTAGCATTTTTATATAAGACAAAGCATAAAAAGAATTCCTCAGTGGCCTGCTACGATGATCAGTGGCAGATTTGTTGGAGTTTGCATTTTTTCACTTTTACAAGCATTTCATTTCGATAGACAGGCAGTGAGAAAGAGAGAGAGACCTGTAGACTCCCTACCTGTCCTCTCAAGGGTTCCAGCAGAAGATATCAGCATGATGGAATGCATATTTTTATAGTTACGTGAGATGGGAAACCATTTGTGTCTCAGTTACTCATTCTGAAAATGGCATTCCTCCGCCGCACCACCACTGCCACCACCAGCCGCCAACCACCGTCATCATTCACATTTCACATCAACTCAACTTCTTTTCTGCAGCAGAAACAGCAGCAAATATCTTTATTTACCTCATAAGGTGTTCACTCCACATATATTATGAACGAGAAAAAAACGAAATAATGTTTTCTCTCGTATGTTTTTCTGTACAAAAAACTGAACAAAACAAAAAAGAGACACAAGAAAATAAAGCAATACACAGAGAGAGTCAACGTCAAAAGAAAATGTTGACGTAAAGCAAAGAGGAAGATGATAAAAGAATGCAATGTCAAGTCCTAAGATTGGAAGAGATTGAGATGGCAAACTTTTTCTTCTCAAGCCAACTAAAATAGTGTTTTTTAAAAGATAACTTCCTTTATACACAAATACCAGCTAAAAGAGAAGAAGGAGTCAGTGTGAAACCGCATGCCTCTTGCTGAGGTAAAATATCCCGTAAAGGTCTTCCTTCATCATCATATCTCCATCTTTATTTGAGTCATGATGAGCCATCTTGCATACTACTTCTCTAGTAAGGCATCCCCGGTAATAATAAAAATAATGACAACTAAATTTTTTAAATTGGTTGTCTTTCATAAAGAAAATGACTATGTTAGCAGAGGAGAGAGAGAGAGAGACAAAGAAAAATGAATAGCTTTTTTAGCTTCAAAGTGAGGAATAAAAAAACTACTCAAACAAAACTTGTTCGTTTTTTTTGCTTTGCTTTTACTGTTGCTGCACGAGAAAATCAGCAAGCAGAATCGCACAGCAGTGGTGAACAGTGGCAAGCAGGCGCTTCATCTTGTCATGTTTTAAGAAAATATATAATAGCTAATATGAAAATCAAATCTACTACTCTCTTTTTTTCGTTATGTTGTTTGCTGTCAACTGTTGAAGATACACAAATTGCGAATGCATCTTTTACAAAGACAACAAGGGAAAAAAAAGAAGAGCACCACAGGCCACACGACGGCTCATGTGACTTTTGTGTGTGTGAAGAAGATGAAAAATATATGTAACAAAAAATGAATCTCTCTGTTGGCTCCCTGACTTTTTTCAATGTTATTTGGTGAGTAATGAGTCTCAATTTGGAGGGCAGGGCGTTTTTTAGACTGGTATCCTTACTAATGTATGTGCATTTAAAATAATATAAAGATAAGATATAATAATAAAATCACGATTGACGATATGACGCTTTATGTTATGTTGTACGTGCTTCTCTCTAGAGTGAATGATCATCCAACAAGAAGATTTAGGAGATACATGGAATGAACACAAAACAACAACATTTTATATTACAACGACCTCAAGCAGATTAGATTATTAGATCACATGAAGGGCAAGCTGCTTCTGGGCTTTACACTCTCGAATTCACCACGAAAGAATGACGATCGACAACAGGGAATTGTCACATATATTTTATAACAACGTGATTGGATGAATGGAATTAGCTTATGGTCCATTGTAATAACATATTACGCATTTTTTCAAGGCACCGCAAATCTTTTCAACATTTTGCTAGTCCACATTTTTTATTTATATTACTGCTCAGGAATGTGTATGCCGCGCGGTGTATTCCATTGGTTAAAAAGCACAAAAAAGCAACAATGATTTCCATTCTTCTAATAATAATGAGTTGCTCTCGACGTTAGTGTCAATTATTATCCACCTTTTCACTTGACATATTGAACTTGTATGAGATTATCATTGCGAATATCAAAAAATTTGATGTCAGTGAAGGAAAGTAATATTTTTTCAAAAGTTGAGATACCTGACGGTGTGCTCAGTAAGAGGCCCTGAAAATATTCCCTTTGGTGGAGCTACTAACATGGCATGTAATTGTTATGGGGTAGTCTTTGTTAGTTATATGGTATCAGTTGCAATTATTTATTTTTTTGCGTAAAAAAGAAGTTTAAAACTTAATTGTTTTGTTTCTCTACAGTTATTCATCTTTGTTTAACTCTTTTATCAGATGTCGTTACAAGAATGCGTATGTGTAACGCAAACGCAACGCAAACACAATGCGATCATGTAAAAAAAAAAGATGATGAATGGTGAGGTGATAGGATGGTGGTTTTGCTATCTAGTTTGTAACGTGGCATGGCAAAGCGTTTGTTTTGAGAAGAGCCTCGTTTTGTTTTTATTGTATTGTTACCCACTGATCACGACAAAACGATGGATGATGTTCATGTTCATGATGATGTTCAGCAAATATATAGTGTGAAGTAAAAAAAATCAGTTAAAAGGATAAAGAGAGATGTATGAGAAGAGGTGAGGTGATCGTTATGCGGTAGCCTATTAAGTTTATTAGCGACTTTTGACTTGAAAGTGAGCACTTTGACTTTTGCATGCTGACGATCATGATGATCATAATGATTCATGTTCTGTTGCATGCAGTTGGGGGAAATAATGAAAAGTGGAATGTAGAGCAAGTAAATCACTTTTGTTCATTTTTTTGTATACTACTGGCTTCACTACACAACTATTAAAAAGTAGTATAAAGATTAGTGCAAAAGTAATTTTTTAAGAGGTGAAGAGAAGAGTTCGTTGCTGTATTTTTTTTGTTGCTCATCTCTTTGTTCTTTGTTGATGACAGTCAGAGAGTGAAGAAGAAAAGACATGATATCTCGTGAATAGCACACTGTCCTTAGGTACATATATACTGAGAGTATTTTACATGTTTTCCATGTAAATGCCATCATGTGATATTGAATTAGAGTAGAGATGGTAGATTTGGCAGAAAAAAGTGCAACGCAACTGTTTTCACAAGAAAATGAAAAAAAGATATTTGTAAACATAAGGCACGAATTCTGCCACTGTCACTATATATAAAACAAAAAGGGTATTTTCATTGTTTTGTGTTCATTGCAACTTTTGTAGAAATTTTGGGTAACTTTTGTATTTATTGGGTCGCATTGCGAAGGAATAATTGTGAATTGGCAGCAAAATTTTATTTTGAAGGACGAAACTTGATGCAAATTACATATTGCATGACACGTTGATATTCATTGGAAGTGGATTGGAACTGGGAATTGATATATTCTGTTACGTCCAATTTTACTCACAGTGAGTATAAACATTGAACAATCTTTGAGAAAGAACATTATTTGTCGCTCTCCAAAATTAAAGAAACGTCAATACACTAAACCTACCTTTAAAAGTAGTGTTTCATAATGCCCCATTTCTTGGCCATAAACGAAATGTCCAACTTTGAACAACCAAAACTTTTAATTTTTATAGATTTCATCATACCTTTTGAACATGTTCATTTTCCAAAGGTGTATGACGAAAAATTGGTGTTGGTCAACTTGTGCACGACAACTTTCTTTCGTGCAATAAAAGTGAACAAGCAGGAGGAGCAATATAAAAGTGTGAACTTTGTCGTGCGATACATATGGGTTACTTTAGTATGAAAAAATGATGCTTCATGATGATGACACGACTAATTTCATGAATAGAAAGGGTTACGCTACTCTGTATTATTTTCCAACCCCTTTCATGTTCAAGTAGTTTAAGATGATTTGCAACATTTCATTCTCTTCTTGCCTGGCAAAGGTGTTTGGTGTACAAACTCTTCTTTATCCTAATGGAAATGTATGTATCTAGATAACTATTCACTCTTGCTCCTTTACAATTTATGTATTTTGAGTATCTGGGCAGCTGTAGATAGAACTCACTGTCATTATTATGTTATTATACTTATGAATGAATGAGTTAATTTCATCATGACTCCAGCCGTGTATAAGATTATCTTTTATTGAAGGAAGTGAAGTGCTGTGAATGAATGGATTGATTGTGCTCTGCTCTGAGTCATTTGTATTTAAGAGGATAAACTTAAGAAGCCAAAAATCATATCGTCTTGCTGAGATAATATGGGTCAACCCCTGTATGGGTTCGCTTCCTTCCGTCTTCCGCCATGTAAATATGATTTTCATGACTTTGCTCTAGCTTTTTCCTTCAACGCATTCAAGACGGTAAATCTCTCTCACCCGCTCACTCTTACTCTTCTTATCTTTTTTGTTTGTCTTGCCAGAAAATTGGATTTTGGGAGTGCTGATGTTGTGAGTGGATGTGATGATGACCGTGTATTATTGCTCTTGCACACAAATAACGAAACGAATTGACCACGCGCATTGATGGTGCAGATAATAATTACTATAAGATTTATACTAATTACGCATTCATTCTACAGAAGAAGCAATGAAGAACAATACGGCCCCTGGTCTGGTGGGAAACGCAAGGAAAATCCCATTTAAAAATTAGAAATTTAATTAACCGCAATGGTAGGTGGAGTTGATTTGATGATCATGACGCCTCAGCAGATGAGGAGAGAAGGTATAATGACGTATTGTTACTCTCCAATAACTTCACTGCTAATTATTATAGTAATGGTCATTAAGTTTTAAAAGCAATTAATGCCATTCAAAGTGGCTACCTATTTTAAATTTTATGAGGATGATGACGGTGCGGTGGTGTTGGTACAGAAGTTAAGTTAAATGTTGAGTTTTGGGAGCGTGTGAGTCTCTGTGTACCCAAAAATAAACCAAAATTAAATCTGACTGAAGGATACGAAAGTGGCAAGTAAGCAAATGAATTTTTTTTCTCTTACACGAAATGAAAAAAGAGATGATACGGAAAACTGTTCCGTTCACTGATTTCTCAAAATGGCAATCATTTACCAAAGAATCGTCCTCATCCTCATTATTATCCTCATCAAAGACAAGGGATGCGAAATGGGTTGGTTCAGAAGCAAGGCTTTTCTGCTTCTTCAGAAGCAGCTTTAAAAATAATAGGCTTCTGAATCTAACGCTAATTGTTATTTTTGGATGATTATTGTTCTGCATGTGTGTTGTGTGAGATAATATTGCAAACTCATTATCATGACCACCACCACAAAACAACGCTAATTCTTATTATCATCATCCTCAACCATCTTCAACCACCATCATCGCGCAAAATATAATGATTTTATTATTATTATTATGGCTGAAAAAGGAAGGAAAAGTAGTTAGATTAAAGGCTTGTTATTGTTCATTCACGAAAAAGTCATTCATGGGTTCTGACTTTTACGACACGAATTGTTATGTTTGAAATACCACCGCCACCTCGACACTCCTCCAGTTATATCCTCCTCCTCCGCATTTGTTCATCACTAAAATAGAAGGAAAAAAACCCTCCCTTTAATAAAACAGACAAGCAGGGTGATCTGTGTCACTGTCAGAAGAAAGGCAATTCAGCTTTTATACATATTTCACCTGAAATATTCTTGTAGTTGCTCACACAATTTTATTTCTCGTAATTACACGGCTGGCGATTACTATGAAACGACAGTATGTATGCATGTCCTATTCAAGTTTATCATTCTCATCGCCGCCACCACCACCGCACCACCACACATCTCTTCACATTCAAGTATTTTCGTACTTGCTTAATATGGGAGTAGGCTGGGTGATGTGTTTTGATTATTGCTCCTAGCTGACTTTTAAGACTGACACTCTTGACTGATTTTTGGTTTTCATTGCTTTTTCACTTCAGAAAAAAAGAAGAAAGAGGAACAGATAATCCTCCTATTCAAAACCCAGCTTGTTGAGTACGTGTTCCGGCTCAAAGAGTTTCCTTTATGCGTGTTACGTACACCACGTATGTGATCTTCTCGCCTCAACTCTCAACAGCCTGATTTTCTGTGATAAGTAGGCAGGTTATTTAGTAGGCATCTGTAAAAACAAAAAAAAATCATTTCCACACCTTGAAATCCTCACATCCTCTTTTAGCCTTAAATTCTCCAGAAAACGAGACATGCTCACCAATACCTTCATCGTTATCTGCATCACTACAAAAAAATCCTCTTATTTACCACTTTTTGCAGCATATTTTGTCATCAATGAGCTATATTTTTTATGTTCATGTAAAAGTAGAGAACTGTCGTGATGTAGTGTCGTTTTGTCATGCTAATTTTTGTTTGTCTGCCACTTGTCTTGTAAGCCTTGAAACAAATTACCTGTCCGTAACAAGCTACTACACAGCCATAACTTGTTCTGATAGTGACTTCGCTTGTGACTTGACTTGATCAACTCTCTCTCTCTCATAATGCATAACAGCAGCAATTACTACATTGCTACTGCGACCACCACCACCGCACCAACAAAATAAATCTACAAGATATTTGAAACATGTGACAAGTTCATAAAAATCATTTTAACGCATTACTTCACTTTAAAAGCTACAGGGGAGGGAGAATATTAGTGAGAAAAAAATAAAACGGTTAAAAAACAGAGTAACATATGTCGTTCCTTGTAAAATGAAATTGTTCATTTTCTTATTTAATTTGTTCAAAAGACTTTTTATATTTTTTATTATGATCAGCTTTACAATTACAAGATAGCAGGCAAAGAGCGCATAAGGCAAAGGACAAATTCTATTTTAAGAAAAAAAGTATCCATCTCAAGTCTACTATTTTTACTTAATTTTTCTACTGACTGGAGGAAGCCTCCTTTGTGGCTTTAAATAACACATGCTTTCTTTCGTAAAGAAGCTTCTGTTTTTGATGAAGATGATTTTGATGATTCTTCTACGAAAGCTACTGCTTGCTGCGTATTCTCTCATTTTACATCGGTCCTTTGTTTTCACGCATCATTTCATATACAATACGGTAGCGTCATGGGGTGATGATGATAAGCGAAGAAGACGATGATCTTCTTAAGGAATCCATTTTTACCCTTAGTCACCATCATCATTTTCATCAGAATTATCTTTACTGTGATGCTGCTCCCGCTCCAATCATTTTTTCTCTCCACATAAGTATCTTGCAACAATTCAATGTGCAGTCTGGAAAGAAGAGATTATATTTTGTAATATGATGTGCAGTACCGTCGTATTTCCTAAAAAAACAAGTTCAACTCTGGAGACGGTTTTAATGATCACGATCATCATCAACATCGCCTTAAAAATCCTTTCTTTTCTCCAGTCACCACCACAGCCTACTTACATAAAGTACATGTATGCATGCCACCACCAGAAGCACAAAAGTCTGCACCTCCGCCTGTGTCTCATGTCTCACAGTCAGTGCACTACTGGATTTTCATGCATTGTTTTTCGCCTTTGGAAAAACTGACGGAGACCCTAATTTTATCCATTTAACAATCATGATCATCTGCATAGCCTTCCTTGTCTTAATATGGTATTTTTTCTTGTCGTCTCCTGCTACAGTCAACGATGATGATGACGATAATGAAGAAGCACAGGAGTAGAATAGTTTTGTCGGTAGCTCCCGTTGTTCCGTTAAACGTCACAATTGTTACTTCTGCTACTTGATTTTGCCTCCATCAAAATATCAATTTTCAACCTGCTACATAACTTTGGTTAAACAAGTTTTTTTCTATTCTTTTTATAGCAATTTTAAAAGAATCATCCTCCATCTACCCTAAAATGAAACATGGGTTTTATATAAAGTATTTATAAATAACATATCCATATTCTCATCTCATCCTTCGCCCTGTCACGTCCCAGAAAAACTTTTGTAACTACTTAGCACTCCACCAAAATAGAGCTATGTGGTTTTATAGAGATGAGTAGATGAACATTGCACTTTGTGTACCCTTAAAAAAGTGATTGTGAAAACTGTACACAAAACTGCTGAGAGCTAATCCTCCCTTCCTTTGCGTCATTACCATGTGATATGAAGAAGATAGTGCTCAATCATCTTTTCTCTCAGAGCAATATAACCTTTACTGCTCACATCACGACGTATGATCATCAGCATCGTCATCATAATCATCGTCACACAATACAAAAAAATGCATACGTCTTGGTGGTGATATGACGGTGCGGTGGTGTTGGTGGTCGCCTTCTTGGCCTTATCCTTCTTCCTCCCTCCTTTTGGGTTCCTTATTGTTTTGTGACAGATAACTTGAGAAGTTTCAGTTCGTTAAGGAATGATAGTTGATCATCAGACTTTTTTTCGAAGGCAATATCCTGCATCAGGTTAATAATAAAGATCTTCCTACTTATGATTTCTGATACGCACATCTAAACAAAAAATAAAAGTTTTTTTTCCAGTCAGTCAGGTAAAAATATCTTTAGGTGAGGTGAAGTGAAGTAAAGGGGAAAATCTTTTTTTCGGGTTGTTGTGATGATTGATTGGTTTTTTAAGCTAAAAGGGTCTTCTCGTCATTCTTCTGTCGCTGTTCCTTTTAATAAAACTTTATCTTCAGTAAAGACAGTTTCCTTCTTGGTCTCATATGTACACTCATGCATTAAAAATATTAGCCCGTCAGGAATTTTGTTAAGTAAATGCAAGCTAAACTTTGAGAAAGGAGATGATGAATATTGAGTTCCAGTAAAAAAAATCAGGTGCGCTTTTGCATCCTTTACAGCCATGCAGCATACTTTCTCGGCAGTATTATCTTTGTCAATCAGCTCATCATCATCAGTCAGTCAGTCAACCATAATAAGAGTAAAACGCAAGAGATAATCATTACTGAATTTAGTGTACGGTTACATACCACAGGTGCCCATATCAATTTGTTGTACAGTTTATCGTACGTTTAAAAAATGCAACCCCTTTCTTCTCTCTTAAGATCTGTACTGGATTCTAAATCCTTTTTCAGTGGCAAACCTTCAAAATAGACTTCATCACGCAGCTTTGCATTCACTTCTGGAATTTCTTCTCTTGTCGTGGTATTTTCCTTTTTTTAAACAAATACTAAAGCAGGGAAATTATATGGGTCACAAAAATTATTGGTGAGAGAGGAGAATGCACAAGATAAAAAAATGGGAACGTTTTTATCAGGATTAAAGTCAGCAAAAAGGATCCTTCGTTTTCTTGACTCCTCTCTGTCGATTGTCTACTTGACTGTTATCATCCATAACTCTCCTTGTTCGTGTCTTTATTGTTCTCAGCATATTGATAAGCATGATATATTTCATGGAAAATGGGAGTACATATTTTTTAGAAAGATAGTCAAGTAGCTTTGGCCATCCATCCCAGTTTTATTTTTACTGTGACTTTTTTGTGTCATACTGTCCATCACACTCTTTTCAAACTATGCTCTGTACATAAGAATCTCCGCAGTCTCATCCTAAATAAATTATCTCTGTCTTTTTATAGTCATCAGTCACTGTTTGTGTGCTTTGTTCAATGTTTTGAATATATGAGCAATCATTATCTTCTTGGTCGTTGGATTTTCAGAAAATCTCAAATTGGAATTGATGCTCGTGATAACTATGTACAGTAGTTCGTGACCATTCCTAACTTTTTGTGTGTCCAATGTACACAACAAAACAGCTACGCATAGTTTATAAGCACTACCGAGTTACGACAACACCAAAGAGTCCAAAAGACAAATCATATTCACTGTGCTCAGTAGTTCATTATGTTGCTGAGTCTACTCTGGGGCAATCTGAAGTCCAAAATATGGATAAGACGTAAAATGTCCTAGCAAGCATTTTGGTGAGTTTTCATATTCATATTCATGCACCAACATCATCACCTAGCATCCTTTCCATCTCCACTGTTTCAAGTGTTTTGCTAAAGTCGGCTTAAGAAACGATCAAGTGGAAAGGAATACAGAGACAGATGTAAGTGGACGATGATTGAGAAAGAAAAAGACGGTGATTTGGATTTTGGATACGATCATGATAGTTGGTGGTGGTGGTGCACAGGTAGGAATAATAATAAACGTGTAAAGTTTGAACCTCTTATTTCGCTACATAATTTCACGATCCTCCTGTCCATACCGTAACAAGATTCCAATTCATCACACTTGGCTGATTCCTCTTTGACTTTTTTACTTGAATCTTCTTCATGTTCGACGTGTCTTGTTCTCCTTTATCTTGCATGAAGGTTTATGATGAGCATGCACAAAGAAAAAAAAGAGGAGTACACTGACGATGACGATGATGATGAGAATCAGAATCCCGTCTCCTTTTAAAGGCTCGGCGCTTTTACTACCTACCTGTTCTGGCTCTCTGTAATGTGCATACGTTCATTCATGTCCTCCTCCGCCTCCTCATCATTTTTACATGTGTACTGTTTGTGAATACGCGACCGACCAAATAAAAGAGCAAACCATCTCACGGATCACACACATGAATACATATGCAAGAAATATACGCTTAACCAGTACACATATTATAAAAACGGCAATAATAATAATAAGCACGGGTTGATCATAAAAGCCGTGGTTTCCTCTTTTAACATTTTTTTTTTTCGTTTTTTCTTCTGCGTTTTTTTCTTTGTATACGCACAGTACACAGAGAAAATTATAAAAAATATTAATATTTTTTTTTGAAAATCAACAAACAACACCTCCACAAAATGTTAAACAATTTGATGCTTACGTGTTTATCGCCACTCATGATCATCAACACACAAGCTAGCATGCAAACAAACACTTCAACATGAAAATTAGGCTTTCCGTTTGATCACTTATATTTTTATTGGGTTTCGAAGATTTTTTAAACGTTACTCTCGTATGATCATGATGATTATGATCTCTTTTTGGGAAAAAAATGGAGAAAATAGGCGGAGGACAAAATAGGGATTCATGCACCTGTAAGTATACTAAATTGATAATCTGCATCCGCTCTCGCTCGCTCGACATTCAATCGTCAATAGTTGATGTGACGTTGACGCTTTCGATTGAAGAAGCGAAGGGTTATTGGTAATGTGATGACGATAATGACGAGAGGGATTGATACTTTGAGAGGCATCGTTTTCCGCTCATTGCTACTGCCACCATCGTATTTTGATAGAACAAGCCGCATCATTTCTATTATCTTTGTCGACATGCATGTATTTTACTGAAAGAATCGACATCGATGTTTTGAAATTTGTAATATTTTTCCCCCATAATATGTGTAGTGAAAATGGAAGAGGAAAATATCAATCTTCCTATCATTGTCGTCACATCACCTATATATATTGGATACATATTATGAATGAACAGGAACGACATTAAAACTTGATGATTTTCCTTTTCAGGCAATTACGGTTTATTTTATGCGTATA
>JAQFZH010000239.1:0-40405 GCA_034695485.1 Entomobrya nivalis
TATACAGGATCATCAGCTAATCACAATGGAATGCATTTCAGACCCCCATACCCCCTGTGACCTGAGATATGGGGGTCTCAAGGTCACATGCATTTTAAATGGCAATTTTTTTAGTGTCGATGCTGATGCAGGATCAATAGCTGATCAAGTACATGCATACATATACGGTTAAGTACATCTTATTCCACGCCGCATCGGTAGTTTCATATCAGAATTTTACATTCTTCTCGTTGGATTAGAGAATGAGAAAATGTAGATGTACTATGTTTTGTGATAGTCGAACCGTGTAAAAATATCCTCCTTGTATATTTAAATAGTAATATTTTGAACCGTTAATTTCTTTTTGAAGATGACAAAGCTGCCTGGACGCCTTTTGCAATGTGTTACCTGCAAAAAGGTTATTGTGAACAATCAATTTGGCGTAAAATCAAAAGTCAGAGTTGGAGCTGAGTCAACATGGAAAGTTTTGAAGAATTTAAAAGATTTGCACAAGTACGAAGATAATCAATACATGCACTATGCTTGCAAGGGGAGAGAGTTGAAGCATTACAAGGAAATGGAAGAAAGGAAAAACGAACCAAATTTTGTGCCAACTGTACTGCCACCAGAAATCGCAAAACGAGGTCCCCGCCGCCATGGTAAACGAATTGATTATAAATTGCCAAGAATGTCAAGTTGTCAGCTAAAGATAATTAATATGGGTCAAATGTTTCAAAAATATGAATAAACTTTTCTAAAAAAAAATACTGCTTGTGGTGACTTAATTTTTTCAGAGTAAAAATTCACACATTTTTTAAACATGTTTCATCAGATGCTAACACATAACCAAGCTAGTTTCCTTATGGCATTCTTTATGGCTGACCTAATGGTGACCCCCACGAATACGATGCGTTGTAATTCTCAATTTGGATGTGTCGGCACTTATCTGCTATAGTTTTCCACTGGGGATACATCACCCCAGATTGTGATGTCAAGAGAAAAAGTGCCGTCATGGATTTTTTTTTACTCCATAATTACACATCACTATCCCATTTTTAACCAATCATAAATTACATTTTTATGGAATTTAAAATATTTAATTTACAAATATATATTTTTTCCATTGATTTCAAACTGCTTAGAAATTAAAATCTAGCCATGCATCCATTAAATCGTCGGACCGTCTACCGTTCCACTTTTGCTCGTCAGCTTAATCTCAAAATAATGCAGCCCTTAAGCAACTGCTGCTTCTCCAGGAAAAGGTGTTCCAAAATCCATTGGTAATAAAAAAAATTAAACCATTTTAAAATTCAAGACAACTATAATGCCAGATAATCTCCATGATATATCTTTTTGCCCAGATCCTGCAAGTCATGTTGAAGCATGTTCTCCAAATCCCTGCCTCCTCAGGTCATCCTGCTTTGTGTAGCCAAAAGGCCCGGAAACTTCGCCTTGTTTGCAGAGCTTGGCTACTCGAAATCAATCTCCTGTTCCAAAAAGCTACCCTGCCACTCATTTTCATAACTCCCAAAAATTTGAAAGAGTTTCTTCAGCAAAATCACTGGATTCCACCGTTCAGCTTGACACTTGGATCCCAATCGTTCACCTCGTCCGAAAATTTGGAAATTCTCCAGACATCCTCCACGATTCCATTCTAACCACCAACCTAACTCATTTGAAGATTTCAAAGTCATCCCTCAATGAAAGTGACATTACGACTGTATATTCCCAGCTTCCACCTCATTTCAAGCTGAATTTCCTTCGGTCAATTTGTGTCTTGGCGTCATCCCCACCTGCTGACCACCATATTCCAAAATTCATGGCACTTCTCCAAACAATTATTGACATGAGTCCGGTGTTAACCCAGTTCCAATTTCAAAACAACGGCGATGATTCCCTCTGGCCTGATTCTACAAACGACCACTACTCATTTCTCACTTTACCCCAGACTGTAACTCATGTGGAATTGAATTCTCGTGTGGACCTTGCAACCTTCATGGTTTACACCCACACAATTTTGGAGAGAATTAGAGTTCTCGAGCTGACTGCCACCAAAAGTCATTTATTTGATGAGCAGGAAATTTACACCATTTTGAAGCACCTCAAATGGTCATTAGAAGAATTGGAGCTGAGTGTCAACTGGACATTTGAAGGAAATATTCGCTACATTACGGTCAATTTTCCAGTGATGACTTCTCTGAGAAAGATGAAAGTTCAAGGTCAAATCTGGCGTTTGGCAGTGGATAATATAGGCAACCCACCTGACTTGGGATACAGGCTGCCAAACTTAAAAGAGTTAGAATTTTGGGAAATTTCGGAATCATCCACGGCGACCCTTTTTAGTACTTGGTGTCGTCCCAGTTCAATATTTTGGAGTGTAACATCCTTGACTCTGGAGGAAATAAACTTAGATGAATCGAATAGCTATGTTTTACCATTGTCTGTGCAGTTTGCGTGGGGGGTTATTTTAGCGTTTCCGCGTCTTGCCCATTTAAATCTTTCCAATTTGGATCCGGATGGTAGTCTCCAGGGATTGGCATTCTTGTTTTGTTTCTCGGGTCGCTGGTTGAGAACACTGCGTTTACATTTCCATGGACATGTGTCGTCAATGGAAGCAATTGAAGGGGTCTTAATTGGAGCCACACCTTTGGAAATGGTAAAGAAATTGAAAGAGAACCCCTTTTTGTGGGCAGACTTTTTGGAGAATGATTGGACAAGTGTCAGAAATCTGGAGAAACTAGAGTCACTTGTTTTAGAAGGTGTTGTGTGGACGACTAGCGGAAGCGAAGTAGCTTTTGTTTCTCCTCAGCTGATATTTCCTTTGGGATTTATGAATCTCCCAAATCTTGGTCATTTGGTACTAAAAGGATCCTTTGGAGCTACAGTGACATTGGCTGATGAGTGGTGTGGTCAGGTGGAGGGCAGAAGGATTGAGTTTGAAGAGGAGCCTGGATTTTGGGAGTCCTTAAAACTAACCTTAAAACAAAATAAAGTTGGAGTCTTAATATACATTGCTATGATGATCATTCCAATCATTAGGGGTAAGGGGGGCGGTTAAAATGAACCTCAAGGGTGTGTTCATGTCGTGGGCAGTGAAAGTGGGACATGAAAGGAATGGCTTTCAGAAATTTGGCGTTGGACATGGTACAATGGGAGGTCTTAAAAATAAATTTATTGGTACAAATTTAATACCCATTTATAAGTAGTAGTATTAACCCATTGTATATGTGTAAATATGATGCTATAATTGATAGTTAAAAATTAAGTATGACATAAAGAAAATAAATAATGATCATACTTTCATTATGCGTTGGGTTCGGTTATAATGTATTATTTATGAGGTGCGTTTAAAAAATACCTTTCTTTGCTGTAGTGTACAATGTAAACACAAGCTTTTGGAGTAGATTGGAAGGGTAAAATGACAAAACTTTAGAAATGGAATGCATGATTTTTATTTTGAAAAGTATTGACAGGATTAAAATTAATTTTTAAGAGGTTTGACACTTTTGACATTTATAAGGGGGTTAGTCATACAAGAGATTGTAATGAATTAATATTAATGTATTGCAATGAAATATCGATTTTTTTAAACAGATGCATAGTGTTAAACCACAATTTATAAATATTATTATGCAATCAATTTTGTTACAACTTATTTCGCTCACAAATTGGGTTTACTTACACATAATGAATACATACTTTACTAAATATTAATTCTAAGCTAAATACAGAAAAGGATAGAGTACAAAGTATATAAAACAAAATAAATGCTGCACGAATATTTTCAAACTTTATCATTTCCACATTATTATCATTTTCGATCACTTTCCCATCTAAAACTAAACTTGAATATGTAAATGCATTTATAAAGTTATCCTTAAACTTTCCACTTGATACAATTTGTCTTATAGCATTCACTTGAATTGCCATGTCATAATTCCTTCGGAACATTTTAAATATTCCACTTTCTGTCAACTGCCAAATATTTTGTTTGATTTGTTCCAAAAAGAACATTTCTTTTTCAATGAACCAAAGCTTTGGTGTTGCCAACATCATATGATCGTTTGAGTTATCAACGAGATGTCTTTTTCCAAAATGGGACATCAAAGGTTTAAGAAATCTAGTAGTCATCGAGCCTCTAAAACCAATTACGTCATACATCATGGCAAACCTTTTTGCCGTACTAATCTGTAAAAATGTCTCTGTACTATTATCGGTCCACGTCTTGTAACTTACCATACCATACTTAGTAATATTTTGAAGCCAACCAATTTCCCGTTTATGTGTTGTCACTGGCTTCAGTCGTTTCTGAATATGTTGATGTACAATACCGTTAATTGCACCGGATTCCTGGAAAATCCTTAAATGATGAGCAATATTTATATAGGAAACCCAGTCCACTAATAAATTTATTTTCGACTCCATTAACAAAGTAGGAAATGTTTGTGGAATATTTTGAGGTTCCGGAGACTTAGTTAAGTGGGAATACATTTTGCAGTTGTACGCATTTTTTAACACTAACATCATCAATAGCCAAATTAAAATTAGATACCAATTTAAACGTTTTTTTGATTTAGCCATGTTATCACCTTGGTCTAGCGCAACAGAATAAAGCCAAAATCCTGATAAAGGTAGACTCATCCCACTTAGTCGAAAAAATATTAAAAAGCTGATAAAGCTTAAAAATATACCTAACCATATGGTGTATGGTAGTGGTAACAGGAAATTTAGTATAGCCATTTTAAATCGTTGCCCACTTTCGTCCTTTCCAAGAACTATGAAGAATCGAAGGCCGTCGAATTCAGCAGATTGTGAAATAGGTATGGGATTCTCGGTATACAGTTTTTTGTCATTTGAAACTGCACCGAAATAACGAATATTTTCGGTCATTAATTTTACACAGTAGAAGGACGTACAATTTAATTTCTGGAAAATTATAAACTTTGTGCAGTATTCTTCGGTTTCAAGATTATGTAAACTTGAACTGTAAGCTTTTAGTTGAAAAGGTTTGTTGGTGCAGCTGTACAGGAATTCGCGCATTTGCAATAATTCGTTGTATGCTTTGACGCCAAAGTTATTCAATTTGATGTGTAAGGTTTTCCAGTAACGAAGAATGGGTTTCAAATTTGTCGGTATAGTTTTTACTTGAATGAAAATGACAGTAGAGGACATTTTCTTGTTGAACTGGTATTCATTTGACTTTGTTGTAATACTTAGCTTTGGACAAGTATAGCAGCCAATGTAAATTTTGGTAGTGTTTATTTCAATCAGAAATAATTTGGTCATTGGGAGGTGCTCAGGAATAGTCAAGTAAAATTTAGTGAAAGTGTAGTTTATTGGTTGGTTTAAAACGAGTAGAATATAATTAGCTGGAAAGGATATTTTAATTAGGAATTTTATATGAGATGTGACGTCAAAAAGAAAATCGGACTCAGATATAACCAGTTTTGTGTGGATCTCGTTGATTCTTACGGTGCAATACGATTTTGTATTGTTTTGTTTCAGAAAAGTTTTCCAATGAATATTTGTGAAATTTAGAAAATTAACGTGAGTGGTTTTGTTTAATAGTAGTTTGTGGTTTTTATTGTTATCTGGGAACATGACGAATTGAAAATTGACGTAGTAACTTGGCGAAGATAATAAAGAATCGAAGGAACTACTGGTTTCATTTGTAAAGAGTCGTAAGAAAACAAAGGTACAACTGCTAAATAATCTGAAAATTGTGTGGGAATCAACGCCCAAGCAAATTGTATACAGAAATACAAACGAGTACATTTTACGAAACATACTTACTTTCATGACAGTATAAATTATAATAACCGCAACCTTCTTACATCAGACAAAAGTTAACGTTTCAATGCATAAGTGTTTCAAAATGTTGAAAACAAAACACTTTGCATAGCTCAAATACTACTTGTCAGATGATATGTTGATATGGATTTTGTAAGTAAATTGAAAACCTTCGAAAATTAAATTATAATGCAAAGGTAATGATATTAATATCGTTTGGTTAAAAAACGTTATTGTTTAGGTAGAAATGCATATTGTATGACATTGCGACATATTTTCTGAAATGCATTGTAAGAATTATATCAAAATGAAAATACAAAAAAGAACCTAAATATTATCGTTATTCGATAAAGCCCAAATTTTGGTATTATAAAAAGCTAGCACTTATAATATGTAATATTAGGAATATAAGAGATATACAACTTTAACATTACAATGTAATCAAATACTCTAAATTTAAGTAATTGATTTTAGGCCAAATTTAAGGGCGAAGGAAATAACTTAACAAATAACCTTCTTGAGATGACTAAATGAAAAATAAATTGATCCAAAATATGTTGTATTCGAAAACTATCATCGTTACTGCAGTGCTTATGCATAAATATTTTTAAATACTGTAACGCCCAATTGTAAATTATCTGATGTTTTTCCTTTGATAACTTACAATTCTGGGCTCCCAATTAAAACGTCAAATACAATTAGTCAAAATATTCTGAATAACTATAATTTTTGCACTAATTTCTCACGAATTTATGACGCATTGCGGTGTATAAGAAGTAAACGTACATGTTGGTGAATCTTACGTACTTTTCCACGAAAACTAGTTGAGCAGTAGAACTCGATACATTTGATAATCGGAATAATTGGTTACCACTAAAGAAGCTGATTTCAAATGAATTCTATACAGCTAAAATCTTGTTTGTGCATTGTAAGTCATAACTCTGTATACCACAAATTTCCGTTTAACAAAACCATGTAAACCATCTCCAGTTGACAAAATATTTTGATTTTTCATTTAGTTAAAACTTACAGAGATACCTTGCATGTGCACGCTTAAATATTGTATAATTTAAAAATTAAATCTTAAGATATGGTGTCGACCTGGGCAACTTGGCTGGTCAGAATGGTTGCTTTTGTAACCATGGTAAGTACATAATTTTAAACTGTAAAGTTTTCATTCCAAAATGTAACGTTCTATTTTTATTTACATCTTATATCAATATAAACACAAATGACTAAATATATTTATAATATTTGATCTAATAGATGGCTTCAGGAGCTTATCTATCAACAAGTGCTTGGATTGTTTCCCAAGTGGCTCAGAAAGAAGGGGAGTACAGCTCTATAAATGACGATTACCATATTATTTTGCTGGCATGTTACTCTGTGGGCATACTTCTTTCACTTATTCAAACACTTTCTTCCCTTGGTCTCCTTTGTAACTGCAGTGGACAAAATCTTAAGAGTTCAGCGACCTCGTGGATTTTTATACAAGTATTCCTACTGACCCTTTGCATTGTGGCGTTCCTTCTTCCATTTGCTTTTACAAAGAAGGATGGAATTCTTGCAACCGCTTCTATGTTTAATGAACAAACACAGGAGCACTTCACGGATATATTTGAGAACCCCGACGTCCAAAATTCTAAATATGCTATAAGTTATGCATTTATTTTAAATGGGTTGAGTGTTTTGATTGGAAGTGTGATTGTGGGATTAAGTACAAAGTTTGGTATTAGCAATGAGTTTTATGGAATTTAAGTTGTAAATGTTAGAGTTAGAATATATCGTACACAAGTAATTTTGTCGCCTGGCTGTAAATATATTTCATCTTACTAGTGTTACGTTAAATTTTCCTATTTTTTGATAAACCATTGTTTCATATTTTTAACATAATATATAGACTAAGTTTATAGCGTGACATTTATGTAGTGAATACAACAAAAATATAGTTTCTGTAAAAACGTTTAGATGTATGCAAAATATGTACAAGGAAATAATATTATAAGCTTAAGTCATTTTCTAATCGCAAATAAATTGAACACAAAATGTGTAATTGATTAAGACATAAAATAAGATAACTTTGTGTTATGACGTATATTACAAAGAAACGCTAAACTTCCTGTTTACATTTTATTACTGCAGTCATAAAATAAAATACACAAATATTAAAAACAATTGAGTGGTAAATTTTCCTCGTTTTCTTTTGAGATTTTGCGTGATTCGCAACAAAGGCTACTCAGTATCAAACTTAGTAAGTTTTAATGTGCATCATCTTGTGGTTGCAACAAGTAATTCCTATATTGTCTCACTATTTACCACAAACTACGTCGGTGACAAAAGCCACTTTAAAATAATTAATTGCTTCTACTGGGTAGCTTAACGATGAATATGTGCAAGTTTTATTTGTTTGGCGGTGTCCTCTTTACAGATATTGTATTTTGTAACACCTCGAGATAATCAAGTGAAATAAAACCATCTTCCGATTTGAAAGCTAGATTGTTACCATGGTAAATTATGTAGAAATTGGTGAACTTTCAGTTCGTCCTACAAGTACTGCTACACCATTTAAAATGAACAACTCTAAATTCGTGAGGGGTTTTGTTGGAATAATTGCTGTCATTGTAATTGTAAGTAAAGTTTAAATAAATATTTCAATTTTTTTAAAGTACAGCAGTTAAATACAACAAATACATGACCGAATTTTTATTTCCAGCTATCCTCAGTTTCCTACGCAATCTCATGTTCCTGGTTTATTGTAGAAATCACACAGGAAAACCATGCGTTTAGACCTGAACATAAAATACTGCTTGCGTGCCTTTCTACAGGCATATTAATATCTATGGTCCAAACGATCGCTTCTCTTCGGCTCATTTGCAACTGTAACCGACACGACCTTAAACGTCAAACGATTTGGTGGATTTGCTTTCAATTATTTTTATTAACTCTTTGTGCTGGTAGTTTTATTCTTGTGTTTGCATTTACTCTAGATGGGAGACTTGAGAGTTTCTCAGATTTTAGCAGTAAAATAAAGTATTTCTTTACTATCATCTTTAAGACTCCAGCTCAAAATGAAAATATTAGAGTTGAATCTTGTATTTACGCTTTCACGTATTCTTTTATGTTTAATGGGATCAGTGTTTTAATAGGAGGGTTGGTAAGTGAAATTGTGGTTTCCTTTGGAATAAAAAATGAGTTTCAAAATTTCTAAGATTATCGAACGACTTGCAAGTAGATTCGTTTAAATTTAGAAATAATTGTGTGCACATAAATATCGTAGTTTGTACAAAGTATAACCTCACGCTTACGATAAAAATTAACTATTTAACATGTAAAATATAAAATAAACTTCACAAATTGTTTAAAGTAAATATTTCGATTTTGTTTGCCTGATGTAAATTAAAAAAATTATTAAACTTGTATGAGAAAACACTACAATTGCATTGAATTAATTTTTTAGATTCAAAAAATTATTCCGATAACAAAAAACAAACCACAAATATTTAGACTTTATTTGTCCATCGGTCCGTGAAACACTAATTTGTGTTGAACTCGGGCACATAACTAATATCTGACATATATTCTCACCACGAAACCCCGGTAACAAAAACTGCTGGGTTTGCTGTACAAACTGTCCTTTTTTTAAACCTACATTAGAGGTTACAGCGCTTCGGTGTTACAGTATTTACTGCCAATGAACTCATTCACAAACAGAGGCCGCTAAATTAACGTCACTATAACGTCATTGTAAGTCAATGTAAGTCGTACTATTAGCCGGTAACCGAGCAACCACAAGTATAGGTATGTATGTATGTACGTAGACTTTTTTCATGTAATAAAAAGAAAATGAATGAAAGAGTTTGACACCTTAGACTTTACTCGATGGTTCGTGCTCATACAAAAGGATTGCACAATTACCATAAATCACTAAATCGTAGCTGACTGGTAGCCTACTGTTACTAGGTAGCTATATAATGTTTAGCCTGACGTTCAATAAATTTATGGGCTTCTTCCATTTTCTCAAAAGGTAAATTCGACTGGATGTTAAAACAAATATGTAATATGCATTTATGATTTAAGTAATAAGAGGAAAAATGTATTAAAAGCATTTTCCTCTTACCAGTCTAATTGCAAAAGTAGCATTTTTATGGAAATAGATTTTAACTTAAACAAGAGTTTTCTAGGTCGCTACCCAATATTTAGAACATTCTTAGAATCATGTTTTGTTTGTGAGTCTTTTGTCTGTAGGTGCAATGTCCGTTTTATAGACGTAACATTGACGTCATAAGTGATTTTTTGTAAACAAAAGTCAAATTTATAACCCAGACACAAAACACGAAATATCTTCTCGATGTTTCATGATATAGCTTAAGCACAAACTAGATAACCGATTGATGTTAAATCTTAAATATATAGTGCAGATATACAGGAACGATGTTAAGCAGAGTCAATGAATTCATATTTTTGTTATCAGCGATGAAGACTCAGCAACTTATAATTGGACACAAATACAGCCCAACAGTCAAATGGGGATGCAGCTTGTTTGTCTTAAATTGAATAAGAGGTGCTTAGAAAAATATGTTGAGAGAGATCATGACGTTATGTGTAATATCTTTCTTAAAACGTAAGATATACGTAGCTGAAACTGAGGATATCAAACCACATAACACACCGAGACTTTTACATACACTTTCAGATATTGGTATGCTTTTAAAATCTACAGGACAGTTTAATGAGATATTACATGATTTAGTAATCAAAAATCATAAATGTTTTTTACAACGAATTGGATTACGTACTTAAATTCATCAGCATAATTTGTTTTAAATGTTTGTAGTGATCGACGTAACAATAAATGGATTTACTATATTTGTCGCAGTACAAATATTATTTCAAGCTAAATAATTGAACCCATTTAGTATAATACTCGGACGGATAGAAACACACAACGAACACATTAGTGGGATTTCAAGCTAACCAGACTATAAATTAATAAACTAAAACACCAATGTAGCCTTACAATGTGTTTACTTTTTTCTAAATCTTGTGTAATCCATTATTAATAAAACACCTCAACAAATATTTTCTTGGTTCTCAATATTGCATCGCATTTATTAATTGTTGTGAAACACATCCGCTCCAGAAATATCCAGGGTTCTAGTTTTATTCAAGTGATTTATTACAAAAGTTCATTATTTTGTCGTTTTTCCTCATGATTAAAAATTACCATGAATATACATACTGCAACGGAATACAATTCAAAGTGTTAAGCATTTCAAGATTAATCTGTTCACCCATAAATCAATATTTAATCTCTTTGGTTCCCATAACGGTTATCCTCTTAACCCCTATTTTTATAACCAATGATGCAAATTTTCATATATATATTGAAAACGCGAACAATGCAAATATCATCTTACTCTCATTCAACCATCTTACAAGATCGGTCTTAACACAAACTCTACTCTACTTGCAAAGTAGATAAAAACTGTATACCGTTTTTTGTTGTTCTCGTCGTTACCAATTTTTTTTAAATTCAGAAGCATGAATAACGACAGCTACATCGATTTTGTAACTACCACACGCCCATTCGGCTGGGAATACATGCAGGACCCTCTACCCCACCATTTTCCATTTGAAGAACTGGACATATTTTGGTGGCGCGATATGGCCCTACACTATCAATACACTCTACCCTTCATCGCCGTTTCCTTATATATCACCGCCATCTTTTCAATAAAGCACTGGATGAGTGATAGAAAAGCCTTCGTATTAAAGAAACCATTATTCCTTTGGAACTTGGGTTTAGGAGTATTTTCCATTTTCGGTTTTATAAGGATTCTACCCGCAATGTTATTTATACTGTATCAACCCAATGGATTTTACGATAGTATCTGCTCCAGAACTAATGGGACTGTAGCAATGAGCTATTGGATGATATTATTTGTACTCAGCAAATTTATTGAGTTGGGAGACACTATGTTTATTGTATTAAGAAAACGTGACTTAGTATTTCTTCAATGGTATCATCACGCAGTCACGTTATCCGTCGCGTGGATAGTTGGTAAGCTTACATTTATACGATAAAATATTTGTTAAGTTTTGACGCCATAAATATTTTAAATCTAAATTTTTCTTTTTGTACTATAGCTTCTTATGTTGAACCGATAAATCGGTGGTATGCGGTTCTTAACTACGGTGTTCACTCATTGATGTACCCATATTTTGCCTTGAGAGCAATCGACGTCAAAATCCCGCTCTACATTGCCAATACGATTACATTTTTCCAGCTGGTTCAAATGATTGCTGGATTATCAGTCAATATTATTTCGTATTATTACCAATGTTAGTATTTAATATTTTTAATCATCATTTTTCATTTTAAAAATAAGAATGTTTACTTATTAGTGTATTTTTTTAAAATTACAGTAAATGGACACGACTGCTATAGGCATCCAACTAGCGTTACAGTGTTCACATGGGTGTATGGCTCATTCCTTATCCTTTTTGGTAAGCTGTATTACGATTCTGTCATCAAACAAGGGAGAAGAAAAAGGTTATTGGCTGCCAAGAACCGAAAACTTGAATGACTTAAAGTCTGTTCTAAAAATAAAGTATTTTTTAAGAAATTTAGTTTGACTTTATTCATGTTTGACTGATTTATTATTTTACACTTCCTCTTACCTTTGTGTAATTGGTTTATAAAAGATACTCATTCATTCAAACAATTGCTGCCTACGTTTGTGCGCACCAATGCAATGTATATTTTTCCCAAGGATTTAAATTAAATAACGGGTGAAAAGGTTTGTAAATTTTTTGACGTCACTTTGTATCTTAATTAGTTTATTGCCTAGTCGCAATTTGCTACATTTGTACTGTAAGTAATACTTTTACATACAACTCGAGATATTTATTAAACCCGACCGTTATAATCGCCAATAATAACAAACTATGTTTGACACAAACGTTTCGTATTGTACAGTGTAAATTGTTGATTGTAAATAAAATATTTTCAAAAATAAAACCTACTTGCAATTGCAATATATGCGAACATTTACTAATTGATACGTTTTCTCATTTAAAACAACATTTTCCACAGTATAAATTCATAATATTTATTTTTGCAAGCTCAGCAACAGTAAGAAATATTCACATAAATATTAGTAAACCTAGCTCTTCTGAATGACTTCAACGCAATTACAATAAAATAGCGACTGTGAATTTCATTTTAACTGAAAATTAGTTAATCGAATTACTCTAAAGAAAATTTGTCCATTTGAGAACACAGCACATTACAGAATGTTAGAACTTAGACAAACCATGATTTAGTAATTTGACTAAATTTGATCAAATGACAAGAATATATTCGGCGCTCAAGTGCTGTTACAAGAAGCCACTATGTAATTTTACATACACTTGAAAATTCAGATGCCAAATCAGTAAACTAACTTGTTTGTATGCCGTTTCATGGAATATAAGGTACATATAATGATATGAAGGTCGAAATTTTTAATTCTTTACGTCATTCATACGTATATATTCAATTACCATAAAACAAGTCGATTTGGTTAAAAATAAATATTAGGATAAAAGCAAGGTTGAACATTATTATTTTTAAATCTTTTGTTATATCACATTTAGTACTGACGCCAGTCATAAAATTATTTTTAAGTTTATTGGTTCCCATGTTAATTACAATAAACTGCACTATGCATTGTGCTGAGTGCATTGCTAGTGTGAAAAGAACTTTGTTCATTGAAATTTCTTTATTAGTTTATGTAACTCAAATAATTACCCACATAAATATATTTTGTTGGAAGTAGGGCTTTTTCAATATAATAGTTTCACACGGATTTTTCCTCTTTTCGATCGAAGGTAAGATTAGCCCTGTTTTGTAAGGAAAGTATTAAAATGCACATTGGACCGGCATATTACAGGAAGTAAGCACATGGACGCACAAAATATTGCTAACGTATCCAAAATGCATTAAACTGACATCCTCTCCAAAACTCTTCTCCTTTGCAAATATTCAAAGGTTAAAGGTTGATCATAAATTTGAGAAAATGGTTTCAGATCCCTCATTAAAAAACGGAAAAAAATTCTACCTACTCAACTTAAAGTTCTAATGAAAGCAATTTCAATCGTTTTACAATTAGTGAAACATAGTAACTATCGTTATATAAATAAGCGTCGCATATTTTTTCAAATGGTTTAATGGATAGTTAGATGAAAATTTCTACCTTCATGGAAACAAGTATGCAACTTTGTGCCACTAAAAAGCATGCAAGTAGTCTTATTGACACTTATGATTTATAAAAAGCATAAAGTTTATATTTTCGTTTAAGTTATAATCTAATGGCAAGTGCATTCTTATTTGATAGTTTTTCCACAGTCTAAAGCAAAAAAAATCCAGAAATATAAAAACGAATTTTGAGTAATTTTGGTTATAAGACAACTAAATAATATCCTACTTCTAGTACAATTACTGATATATGTATCTTTGTTCAACGTCAAATATTGTAATTCCACCAATTTAAGTATTTGGTAGTTATTACATTATATTGCACTTATGAAACGATTGAAATATGTTCACGTAATTTTTTTTTGAAAGTTTTAAAGTAGTATCGGCAAAAAACTTGTATCTTTCCTATTGTAAGTATCACAAAGCCAAAAATTGCTATTATTATGGAAAAAATAATTTGTGCAGTTATATGTATGTATGTATCTCACAATTTTAAAATTGTACGATCCAAGAAGTGTGTACTCTGGACTCTTGACATTAAAAACCATCTATTTAAGCATATGATTAATGGCTTTTTTAAAGTCCACCAGTCATAACATTAATGACCCATTATAGAAGAATAATTTTATACCAATTTTTACCTTTCGATAATGTCCTTTTTTTATTTTCCTTTGTTTTTAAAATTAACGTTCAATTAATCGGCTATCTCTTATCCCAATCTAAATTCCCCGTTCATTTTAAAAATCACATCGGAACACGCGCAACCTAAAAATTTTAACTCGACCTAAAAAATTCCCGCAGACGATAAAATGCATACTTTCAGTGACTTCATGTACAATCTCAAGGGTCTCCAATCCCGGGCTCTTCAAACCTTTCATAGCCTTCCATTTTACTGGGATCCTGTGCTAAAATGCTACAAAACCGATACTCTCTACAGATCCCAACATTTCAAAGAGTTTATCATATTGGCCATCTACTACATCTACATTTCCTTCCAATTCATTCAATACACACTTCTTGGTCAGCTAAACGAAATCGAAGTGCTTTCCATTGTTGTCATGGCCCTAACTATCCAAATGTTTCAAAATTGTCTCTTGGTTTGGAAACTTGGTGAATGCATTTCCCTACTCAATCGAACTATTCAATTTGCTCACAAAGTTTGTCGTAAGAACAAAAACAAATATTACATAATTTTTCTAGCATTACTTTTAAATTTTTAAATAAATTTATTTAATTTATATCCAACAGACGAATTTCGTAAAGGCTACAATCCCAACATAAACCGCAAAAACTGGTATTGGGACAAAGTCTCCATGATAACCATGATTGGTTACGCTGGCGCCGCATTTGTACTAAACGCACACTTTTTTATATTTCCCACTGACCCAGTTTACCCCATCCACTATATAATTCATATACCCATACTCGGCCACATAACTTATGTCACATTCCCAATAATAAATTTCTACGCAATTTGTAAAATCATGTGCTCCTTTCTCTTTTGGACGGACAATATCATCCTAACCTATTTCGTATTTTGGGAATTAATGTCCCACGAAACTAGAATGGGCATGTCCAAATATAAGATATCCAACAATCTTCGCAAAGTACCCAACATAGTATACTACCATAGAGCTCTCCAGATTTTCTTACAAATGACCATGGACTCAATGGGCTTGCTACTTCCGGTAACACATCTGGTCGTTATAAAGCTATCATTGTATACTCAAGTGAGCCTAATTCGAAAATGGAATCAATTGGATAATCTAACCATAGCTATATTACTCTTTAGTTGGGCGAGTGGTCAGAGTGTTTGGCTATTTGCCTTGCATTTTTCCGGGACAATGGTAAAGGAAAGTAAAAGAACTTTAATAAGTTGGAAGGCTATTGATATTTGGGGAACAAAGGATAATAATAAGTTTATGCATAAATTTCGCAAATCATGTAAACCCATGACTATAAATTATCATAATGTGTATATTTTAAAAAGGTCGTCGATTCTAAGGTTTCTCAAAAGCGTTTGTAGGGGTACTCTAAGAGCTTTACTTACTACTCGAAATCAAAGGCATTGAAATATATAAAGGTAATATAGTACCGAACTGTCTTTGTTATACATTTTTATCGATTAGGTGGTTGTTCTCGATGTTCTTGTTCATCGATTTGGTTTTGTTTTCAAGATATGTAATTACTTTTTTTAGTGGGTTGGGTTGTTAAAGTTATAAAAGTTTCTACTCAATAGCATACTCTAAAAAAATAAAACAATTACGAAGAGACAAATGAATGGTTTATGAATACAAATTATTTTATTTTTTTGTTAGTGATATGGCATTAGAATGTCAGATGATCAACATCAGTTGGAAAAAAGTGTGTTTTGTGGAATATTTCGTAAGTAGACCTTTAAAAGTCTTTGGCGACGGTTGGTTGGTTTTTTTTTTCTGAGCAATTTTTAAGGTTAATCATACCTATTTTGAAAATGCATTCCTTTTCAAATCTAATGCTAAAATTTCGTCGAATTGAGACAAAAGTACATCATTACTTTCACATATTTCCATTTTATTGGGATCCCAATAAAAAGTTGTATATTAAGTCGAAAGACTATTGGGAATCTTTTATTTGCGAGTGTCTTTACGCACCTTTGTACAGCTTGTATTTGTCCTATCATTTTATTAAACTAACGTTTTCGGGGAGTTTAAACGAAATTGGGTTCCTTTCTTTGAATTGTCTACTAACGTTGCTGGTTAGCGCGCAGTATTACATGTGTATTTGGCATTTGGACGAGTTTTTGGAATTTATGAATGCCATGATCTACTTTGGGAGTTATACTTCAAGTAAGTTGATTAAAGTAAACCTTTTTGACCTAAAAATTTGGACAAAATAAACTAACTGTCTTAATATGTGTTTTTTAGAAAAATATCGTCCATTTTACAATCCAAACAAAAGTGTTGCAAACTATTTATGGGACAGCCTGACAATTCAAAACTTCCTTTACCCAATTTTCACCATAGCCTTATTCACTCTGCATTACTTTATATTTCCGGCGGATAAGTCATACCCAACTACATATATTTTTGGAGCACTACACAAAACAGTTTTTGTAAATATATTGACCTATATTGTTTACGGCCTGTTTAATATATACATTGTATGTAAAACCATGTTTGCCCTAGCATTCTTAGGCGATCTTTTTCTAATAGCCTTGTTCACGTTTGGGGAAATAGTGACTAAGGAATTACATATTTTTCATGGGCCAAAAGCAGAGCGTAAACATTACAAAACTATGCCCAGCTTTAGAAAGCTTCATAACTTTACCAAGATTTTTCGATGTTTGCAAATTCTTTTACAATTTTTTACAAATTCTGCAGGAATTTTGTTTCCGGTATCCCAAGTTATCTTATTTTTACTGGGAGTATATTGTCAAGTATGTTTGACAACACAGTGGCACCACATGGGCAAGGTTATAAGTACAGTTTTATTGGCAAGCTTTCTTTGTAGTATGGTTATGTGGACAATTATATTAGATATATTGGGAAGAATGCAGTCTAATTCAAGGGGAATGATTGGAAGTTGGCTTTTAGTGCCGGTGGGATTTTGGGGAAGTCATTGGAATATGAAATTTATCAAAAGATTTCAAAGGAGTTGTAAACCTTTGGTAGTGAACTATGTGGTTTTTGGGGTGAAGAAAGGAACGGTTTTCAAGTTTGTGGAGACTGTGAGTAGGGCGACTTTTAGAGCGCTTGTTGCAGTAAGGCAATATAATATTAGGTGATTATTTTCATTTTAAACATAAGCAGGGTTACGGTGTAAACTTATAATAGTGTAGGATTCAATATATAGTTGTATGTGTGTGTACATGCTTGTTACGTGATGCTTTTTAAAGACACACAATTATTTAATTATTTGCCTGGGTAATAACTGTAATTTTCATTGGTTAGTTTTATCTGAAAAACAGATGTTGCATGATTTTTTTGGCAACGTAAATTCTTATACTTTTAGTTTGATCGTTATGAACCCGTAATGTTAATGTCATGATCTACATATTATGTTCACGTGGACAGCTAGCGTTAAATCATAAAATGCTTTTAAAAGTCATTATTTCAATTAAATTTAAATTTTTGTGTTTGCATCCTGTAAAGGTTAACTCAATCGATGTAATCATAATTGTAAAGAAATCACATAAATAATAATTGCACTAGATACTGAAAATATTATACAATGGAATTCAATTATAACTGATAGGTCAATACGATAAAAATGACCTGATCGGCGTAATTTCATACCAGTAATGTTAAAACTCATTAAATATTTATATTGCACGCGGATATGCTTTTAGTAAGTTTGTATTATTTAAACAATTTTATTTTATTTTATTTTATTGCCTTATTTTATTTTATTTATCTAAATTTCCATGTGATATAAATTGACAGTCAAATTGTTTCCTCTCATATTTAAATACTTGAAATAATTTTTGAAATTTAATGTTAAAATTTGCAATAACGACTTTAGTAACGGTTTAATTTTTTTATCTAATTCATCGGCTTAAATAAAATTGTTTTTACCAAACAGTTTAGAAAGCGCAATGAAAATATATTATGAAATATACCTCAAATTTTTTTTATCTCCATCGAGATACCCTAACCCAATCAATTTCATAAGTTGGTCTAACCCACTTCTCTGGATCTTGATCTTCATCAAATTGTCCATATTCATCAAAAAAGTCTCCCCCAACAGCCATATTAATTAACAAATGAAAAGGCTTATCAAAAGGTTGCCCTCTTTGTCTATATCCCGATCCAAAACGACGATCCATTCTCTTTCTACTAAACTCCCGCCCATTTACAAACCATCTAATCCACTGTCTATCCCAAATAACCCCAAAAGTATTAAAATCATCAGCAAAGTTTGTTGTTGGAAATTGTACATCCCCGCTAGTATCAAAAGCGTCATTTGTGCCATTACAGAAATGCATGGTTCCAGATATCTCATTATGTATTTGTCCACGATATTCCATTATATCAATTTCCCCATTTTTCGTCCATCCACACTCACTTCTTGGGGAAATATTATTGTAAGTTTCACGTTCAGGCAACATCCAAAACGCTGGCCAAAGATGTTTTCCATCTGGTAATTTAGCTCTCATTTCAAATTTACCGTGACGCCAAGAAGCCTTCGTTTTTGTTGTCATGCGAGCAGATGTAAACTTTCTACTAATGCCCTCTTCAGCTAAAAATTAAAAGCAAGGTTGAATACATGCCTGTTTAGAATTTAAAAAATAATTGTCAACGTATTTAAACCTTACACCAATTTTCTTTAATAGCTTGAATTATTAGAATCCCGTTTTCTTGACGAGCGTTTTCCTCTCTATTTTCCGTGTAACATTGTAATTCGTTATTTCCCCATCCTAAATAGTGTGTTAATTATTAGTTTAATATTTTTGTAATGATTTTTGAATGACTTTTTGTAAAAAATTAACTTACCGTCACAACCCGTGTCAAATTTCCATCGATCCATTGAATTTCCACTTGTAAATTCGTCTTGCCATACTATTTCCCAGACTCCTTTACATGGAGACAGTGTGAAGCAAAGACAAAAGCAAATCAAAAATTGATTAGCGGAAAGATATTTCAACATTTTGAAATACCTTTCAAGTAAAATATATAGAGAGACAGATAAAATCACTTTCTGCTGTACACCAAAATTTACAGAAGAAAATTACATGGCAAATCGAACGTTTTTACATGTCGTTTAAATATCTGCAAGGAGAGTTTAGTAAATCCCATTAAGGTAAACCAACTGTTCATGCTCATCTGTTATTTAACCTAATTATCTTCACAGCGACGACAGCACGTGCCGGCCTTCTAATATTCGAACATAATTTGCGGTTTGTGGATAAAAAAATTTGATACGTAGAATGGAAGTTATAATTAGTTTTGTAGCAGACAGTTTACATTTCAATTAATCTGAAAGATTGTATTGCATATTATGCATATCTAAACATTATGAAGCATATATGAAATATGTACCAAAACATGCCAGATTAAATTACAGTCGAATTAAAAAGCCACAACAGAAAATTCGCAGTTCTGTAATACAACAGTCCTGAATTCAAATTTATTAAACAAAATAGTTAAACGCAAAAAATCTGCACGTTATGTGCAAAAAAAATGTGATGACGATGAAGATTTAGCATGAATTAATTAGACCAAAATTGGATATAACCGTTACAGCAAGAGATGTCATTCTAAATGCTAATCAAACACAAAACTTGGCCAATTTAATTGAAAGATAATTTAATAATTTAAACGTAATTAAATAAACATAAAACATCATTTACAGTTTTAATTTACAATTTTCAAATACTATTTTCATTTCCACTCTGTGTAAAGCTATCTTGCTGAACTTGATCGCCTTGCCCTTCCTCCCCCTCCATCAAATGCCCTGGCACCCTCCCCTTCGCCCATCCCTTCAGCGCACTCGGCGGATAATATGTCCCCTTCCTCTGCAAATCCCCTTTCCTAAAATCCGCCCCCAATACCGTCGGCCCCCTCACAAAAGCCTTCCTCTTTGGCCTACTCCCCTCCTCATGATAAATCCTCGTATGTCTCTTGAGCCCCGCCTTCGTTAAAAACGCCACCCCACACTCCCCCACCTCACACTTCCACGGCCTAATCCCCAAATGGCCATTCGTATGGTTTTGTAAGCTAACCCTCCCACTAAACTCCCTCGGACACAAAGTACACTTAAAAGGCCTAATTTTCTTATGCACTGCATTCCTATGCTTGACCAACATGTTCAACCTTGTAAACTTTTTCCCACATTTTTGTTCCGTACACTCCCAAATCTTATGCCCCTCCGCTCCATACCCACCCCCATCTCCATGCATATACTTCATATGACTCTGCAAACTCACAAATGTCCCTCCACACTCGGGGCACAGTTCCTTCAGTTTTTGGAAGTCAGTCTGATGCTTATTCTCCTTGTGCTGACGGAGTTGACATGGAACATGAAAACTCTTTCCGCACTCATCACACTGCCAAGGTTTCTTCCAACGTTCGGGAAGATCCTCCACACGCTTTGAGGCGACCACCTCATCTCTTTCCAGCTGACTCTTGTGAGTCCACTCGTGAAGTTTGATGTTTTGCTTACGATTAGGGATAGGCTTTTCACAAATTTTGCAAGGAATCTTGGGAAACTTTCGGGGTATTTTCTGGTGAACTGCTTTAAAATGGGTGCTGAGATCTGATTTACTGGCGCCACGGAAATCGCATTTGGAGCACGCGAATCGACTGGTGTGGTGGCGAATTATGTGGCGGCGCATAGCTTCCTTGTCGTGTTTTAAGATTGCACTGCAGGATGAACATTGGACTTCCTGGTGACCTTGAGGGGGATTGGAGGTGATTGTGAAGGTCATGGAGCCAACGGATATTCTCGAAGGGTCTTTTGGATCTACTTTGTATCTTAATCGGTGACCTTCATGTTTTCCATCCCATTGGAAATCCGTATCCTCATCGTTCTCGGGGTTATCATCGTCCAAAACAAAGTCTTCATCGGAGTCATACTTTTTTCTTCGTTTTCCTTTTGGTCTGCCTTCGTCTTCTTCTTTTTCCACTGGCTTATCATAATCTTTGTTATGGTCATGGTCATCATCATCCAGTAGGTCATCATAATTGTCTTCCCAATCATCTTGGTAGTCTTCTAAGACAGACGGTTTAGGTGTATTTTTTGGTAGGGACGTTGCTGATTTGTTTTTAGATTGGGATGTCTTCTTTTTGGAGGATGATTTCTTTTTAGTTGACTTCTTAATTGGTTTGTTAAAAATCTGACTAGATGTTGTTGTTGGTGGTGGTGGTGGGGAAGAAGGGCTAATTGGGTTATCGTTTGATAAGTTAGTTGTGCCGGGTTCGGGTTTTATGTCGATATCGAGATGTACATCAGCTTTGGCTTTATCTAAAGACGATAGCTGAAATAAGAACAAAGAATACATTGAATAGTTAATTAATTAAGAATTAAAATTATAGATAGTCTTCTTTGGGGGAATTAGGGTTACCATGACAACAGGAACTAAATATGAATCATGTGAAGTTGGCATGGCTTCAAATCTTGTAACCGGTATTCTCTTTCTTGTTGATTTTCTACTGCTTTGATGATGTTCACTGGATACTGGGGGAATGCCACAATTTAATTGCTTGGTAGTCTTCTCTCCGCCTCCACCTGAAAAATATAAAATTAAATCTCATTTAAATGTAACCTTAAAAACAAACTTTTTAATTCAATTATCATTTTAAGTATGTAGTTAACCTTACCACATTTAATGACCAGACCTCTCAACCTCCTAAAACTGAAATCCCTTTTGTAAACCCCACTAATTATAAAATTCCCTTCACAAACCTCCATCTTCCCTTTCACCTCTTCCAACCCCTTTTTAATTTCCCTTTCCAACTGATCCACCTCCCTTTGAAGATTAAGTATCCCCACCAGTTCCGTTTTACAGGAGACACAAAATCTTAACATTTTTCCCTGGTAACTATAGTGATAACTCTTTGTACTACTGTTAAGCTTCCTTTTCTTTTTACTGTTTAATCTGAACCATTTTAAAAACCACTGAAAAATTTCCCCATCATTTACACCACCTCCCCCACCCCCACCTTCTCCCTCATCATCAACCTCCTGTTTAACTACACTATCAACTTGTAAATCAACACCACAAATTAAACAGGGCACACCTCCAGCAAAATCAACTAAAAAATCACCAGACTCCTCCACATTTCCTCCATTTTGTTCACAGTTAAAATTTTCAGTACCATCATCCCCCTCCTCCCCCAGGAGGGGGTCACCTTGTTCATTAATTACTACCTCTTCCATTTTAAAACTTTAATTATCACTTCAAAACATAATGGTTCGTTTAAAAAAGGTAAAATGTTAAGAGCAAACTGTGTTTTGTTATGATTTCATCAGCATAACAAATGTGTAGAGTCAGCTGAGCTATTTTGGCCTTCATTCACTTGCATTTGCATTGCATTGACTTTGACATTGACAACAAGCTTTGTTCTCTGGTTTCGGCAATTTGGCATCATATTTTTTTTAAGCTGATAAGCGTTTAACCAACAATCTTAATTACGACAAAATGCATATTTAAAAAATTCAAACATTATTAATACAATAAAACATAGTTTAATTTTAAGTTTTAATTCCAATTTCTAAGCAATTAAAATTTAAAATTAATTTTTCATTTAATTTTTTTGGACAATTTGGTAATTAAACCAAAAGCAAGTTCAAGGTCAATTATGTTAATTAAATTGATTTTTTTCCTTTAAACTACTTACTACTACGGAAAATGACTGATATTCAATATTTGTGCTAAATTATTTTGCATTTTTTGCTGAATATATGCATACCAAGTACAAAGTATAAAACATATAACTTATATTTTTTACAACGCCTACACCGGATGGCTTATCTGAAAAAAAATGCATCCGCAATCCGCACTTGACATACGACTTATTTTTCTCCAATTGCCAATTCGTCTTCTCCTTTTCTTGCTAAATATTGTGGCATTAATTCTTAAAGCTGTGTTGTTATGAAGCTCTGAAACTGTCACTGTCAAGTAAACCCCATAAATTATCCTGTTTGCGAAAAAAACTCTTATCAAAACCACCAATCATTTTTATACTACGTACTTGTACACAAATTCATACTAAAAAATGGAATAAATTAGTAAAGCCTCTTAAATTAGTAAAGCATCTTAAATTAGTCTTCTTTGACTTTACTTTCAGAACAGAATATTTATTTATTTGAGTTCATTCGCTCGTCCAAGTCAGTAAACTTTTTTTTTATTAGGCCAAGTTTCAACCTAACCAGCTTCACTCAATTTTTTTAAATTTAAAATTAATTCAAAATGACATTAATTTCCCCCCAAATAATTGTCTTCCTAATTTGTCAACAAATTGTCACCTCCTTCCATTTCCATTCCATTAGTATTAGAAGCAGAAGTAGTAGCAGTAGACAAATATACGTTTATAGAGAGCAGGAATTTAAAGGTAGATTTTTAAAAAAATAATTAAATACTCAAAAATATCTTTAATTTTTTTCAAAATAATTATTTTTTTAAAGGTGGCCGAATCCCTATCGACATAACTAACTGTTCCAACATCCCAACCACCCACATCCCATCCTCCGGTTTAGGTAGACCCACGTCCTTCAGTACATACTCTGTCAACACAGCAAACCAATGTGTACGCCTTTACGACTCCACAAACTGCGCCGGAACGTATATCGAAGTGCTCCCCCGCTCACCCTGCCATAATAACTTGGATAAATGGAATTTTGGGGGTCGCGCCCGTTCCGCTGGTCCCTGTCCCGATAAGTGCTCAGCCGAAATAATAGGCAATCTCACAGGAACTGAGAAAGTCACAGTTCAAATTTTTGATAGAATCGACTACAAAGGTAAAAAAAATAAACCTAATTTTTAAATTATAATTAAAATTAAAAATTTAATTAATTATAAATTTTTCTAAAGGTGCTTATCGAGATATTACCATAAACGGCTGTACTCCCATACCAAACCGCTTCTTCCACGATTTACTTTCCATTCAAACGAATAACCAGTGCATTCAGCTATACAACACGCCCACCTGCAATGTAACCGGAAGTAAAGTGGACACCATTGAATTACGGCGGGGAACACCATTCCATAATGATATTAAATATAACTGGCCCTTTCCCACTGCTAAAGCAATTAGCACTTGTAAATTTAAATGTGATAGGTTACCAGCTTTAGAAGATAACAGTGATGATAATTTAAATGGGGGACAGGGACCTAATCATGGGGAGATATTTTTGTACCATGCGAGATATTTTGAGGGTACTTATTTGAAGATAAGTGAGTATCCTAATGAATGTGTCAATATTACGGATGACTGGGAGGGTTTAGTGGAAAGTGTGATGGTTGGGAATGGAACTTGTGTGCATTTATTTGATCGGAGGGATTGTTCGGGGAATAGTGTGGTTATTAAAGAGTCGGTGGCGGATTTAGCGGCGGTGGATAAGTTTGATGGGAGGACGAGATCAATTAAAGGTTGTTCCAAGAGGGAAAATAGTTTGATTGGAGGGCAGCAGAGCCAACAGCAGAAGAGGGTTGCGGGGGAGGGAAATGAGAAGTTAGGGGGATCGTCGTCTTCACATGTGGGGATTACAGTGCTTATTTTAATTGGGGTTGGGGCGGTGGTGGTAGGAGCAGTTGTGTTGGTGGTGAGAGCTAATAAAATTAATTATTGGGGAAGTTATGGGAGTAATTGGGGGGTTTGGCAGAGAATTAGGGAGTATTTTGGGGGGATGGGGGGAGGATGGTCTGGGTTTAGGAATGGGGGTGGTGGTGGTAATGGGGTTTTTGAGGGGGAAGATGGGGTAATGGGAGAAAATGAAGGAGATGGTAGGGATAATGATGTGTTTGCAGGGGGAAACCGCCAGGGGGCAAGGAATGGTAATGGTTTTGATTTACTGGCTTAAATAAATAAATATAATAGTTTTAAAATTTAATTTATAATATTTTAAGATGTAGAATATATTTTACTTGTTTAATTTAAACAGTCAATTTGATTAAAATTAACGTTTTAAGCTTAATAGTCAAAATGTCTGGTTAGATGTATTTTCATCATCTGATTTTCTCCCTGTGTTTTGTTCCTTGGCTCATCAACCCCCCTGACCCCCTCTCCCCCATCCCAAAATATCACTAAAGGCCAGCCAATCCCCCACAAAATATACCATCGCCAACTTCCCATTTCCGTCCAAAAACACATCCCACAACTTGCCTCCGCTTTTCCCCTTCTATCTTCTCACCATTTCCACATCCTCTCCAATAAAAATCTCCTCCATTTCCTATTTCCTACTATCTGTCCAAAAATCCTCTGAAATCCAAATGCAAGCTCCTCAACTTGCCTCCCAACTCCACAAACATGAAGTTCTCTCCCTACATATCCCCTACAGCCAACAGTTCCATCCAAAATATTTCCACATTTGGAAACACCTTCAAAATCCATTTCATTTTATCCATCTGCACTCCAAATACCATCGGCGCTCTCTCAATCCTTCCATCACTGGAAATTTCAAACAATCTCAACGCCATCCCTTCTCAGAATACAAAGTCCAACTCCAACTGTTCCAGTGACATTCTCACCGCCTCAAAAATACCCTCCAGCTGCTTCAACATAATTTTCCGAAGGTTGGTCGGGAAGACCTCTGACACCATCATGGATCTGCTGATCCAGTAGTTTTCCTTTAATTGTCCGTGGATCTGATAACCTTAAAACAGTTAGCTTCGCCACCAGATAATCTTTTCCAAACAACTTGTTCAAATCTTCATAGAAGTCGGGGAAAAAAAAGAAGAGTTTTCTTCAATCCAATTGATAAGCTTATTGGAGGAGTGCCCCAATCGCGGGTTTTGTACATCTTCAAGAATCGCTTCAAATTGCAGTCCAAAAATACCAGAGATTCCCTTCTTCTTTTGAATAGCCAATTAATTTGGAGTAACCAAGCTTTGGAGACCAAGCGAAGTCTCCGAGTTTCTCAGCCGCACAACCGTCCGTCTCTAGATTTTCCATTTTGCTGAAGACTATGCATCAAAATGAATTCAAGAATCCGTGGAACTAAATCAAATGTTTACAATTCATTTTTAATTGCATTTTGCACAACAATTTAAATATTACAGTTTTTTTTACCACTGGGCTTTGGAACACCTTTTCCAGAAGCTTAACCAACTAGTCGTCATGATGGTCACGATTGAAGGTATCAAAGTCAGGGTCACGCTTTTGTCTTCATCTGGAAGTATCTCATCATGTCATCATCATGCTGAGCTGGTGGTCGTGATGATTATGATAGGTTGATTTTAAACTGCTGTCAAAAATAATAGGACAATTAAGACCAAAACTAGAAACTTGTGAAATTCACGTACAAATTAATTTCATACTCCAAGCAACTACTTA
The DNA here is from genome assembly GCA_034695485.1 of Entomobrya nivalis. Taxonomy (NCBI): domain Eukaryota; kingdom Metazoa; phylum Arthropoda; class Collembola; order Entomobryomorpha; family Entomobryidae; genus Entomobrya; species Entomobrya nivalis. The sequence goes on from JAQFZH010000239.1 coordinate 26,983, forward strand.
GTTGTTGTGGAGAAGAATGGATAACGCCAAATCCAGGAATTTGTTGTAAGATTGGCGTTAACCTTTCCTGTTGTCCTCCCCTCCCACCTCCCATCATCTTCGTACTCAGGCAAATAAATATTTTGATGCACATGCTCTGGTGATCAGTGAAAAAAAAAAACTAGAGTAAAGTGAAGACTTTTGTGAATTTACATTTTACCAAAAATTGGAGGTCAAAGAACAGGTCATTATAAAAACAAACAAACAAATAACGTCTGCATAGATGATAGAAGTGAACTAGTGAAGTGAGGCAGTTAATTAACTGAACTGGCATGATACATGTATCGTGGTGGTCTACTTGACGAAACTTTCGATTGCGCTGTTCAAATGTACACTATGGGGACAGGTTGAGAACTTTTGACTTTGACCTTGACCTGAAAATCAACCAATCACAAGCTTGGTTATTGTTTCCTTCAAGAAATAACTTGGTTCCTCTACTAAGCTTGTCAAGTTCTCTGACTGAACACGTTTTCCTTCAAATGTATCAGCTTGCCCCAAACTATCACTAGGATGGAAATGAATGACGATGAGACGTTAGTTCTTCAAAGATACGATATTTTGGAAGTGGAGGCGAGTTCTTAACTTAAGTATCATCACTGGAATTGGAAACTGGAAGGTGCACGTTTAGCTGCAAAGATCTCAGCTGGTCCATACATCCAAATATGCTTCTTAACTCAACCCACCCAATTCCTGCGAATCCAAAATACCTAGGTTTACGTGGAGCACACTTGAAAATGTTCTAAAGACTTGCTGAATATCCTCCTGTGAAAATCGTACACTATGGCCTGTATTATTCCAAATGCCTTTAAGCACCATTCCCCGAAACAGATGACACCTGCAGTTGGCCAGAATTCCAACTAACTCCGAGTTTTCCTCCTAACTCATCATCTGGTATGCCGTTTTTTGTCAAGTCGCCAGATCTTCCCATGAATTTTTCGAATTAGACATTCGTAAAAAAGTTGAATGCCACTTTGTAGATGTTTATTTCGTTTAAAAAGCTTGTTGAGATAATCCTGTTAATATTGGTAATCTATTTTCATTAGTTTATTACGTAGCTGAAAGCGAAGCTCAGCTAGTAATGACTTTATTGTGTTTGTCTGTCTGTCCACATGAGATATTGGGAAGTTCAATATATGCGTTGTTTATATGAATGCTCTAAAGGTAGTTTCGGAATGTATGTACGAATACGTACAAAATATTTTTACCTAAATGCATAAAGTTGTGTTTACCTCTATCCTAGTGCCCAGGAATATAATATAAGTGCGAATATCAGTGAAGGACCAGCACCGTATTTACGCACCTTAAAAATAAAATATTTTTTTTATTCCTGGTAGCATATTTACTTTACCATGGTAGCGCATTTACGCTACGGTGGTAGCGTATTTGTGCTATCCTAAATAAACCGATTATCCAAATATGGTAGCACAAACAAATACGCTACTAGAAAAAGTTCAAAAACGGGTTTTTGACAATTGTTGTTAGGTAAATTTCATAAAAATTAGCTTTAAATTTGCGAAGACGATAGAGCAAAAACTGCTGATTATTAAGATGTAAATTTGTTGAGAATCGAACAAAAACTCAAACTTGTTAATTATCTGGACAAATTTGCCCACGATAGGATTTTTTTTTAAATTTTGTCTCGTAAATTGGGAAAACGTAACGAACTTTTCCTATATGGTTTCCAAAACTCCCCATTTCAAAAACTAAAGCATAGAAAATTGAAACACCACGATTTTAAAAGATACAGCATAAAAGATTAAAAAACGAAACGTTCTTAAAAGTTGAAAGCTGTATTACGCATTGAAGCTTCCTTTTTTTAATGATAAATAAAAGTAATTTCTAGCTTAGATATGTTCTATATCAAAACATGTTTGTATTCATATGTTGCATACATTTCCCAAGTAAATGGATATTGTTACTGCAAAGCACAAACGATAACTTTGCCATATACCTTGCTTAATTGCAGAACAAGCATAGTTCCGAAAAAAAATGTCAGAGAAACAATAAATCATTATATTTGTAAAATATCAATCAATCAATCGTTCATGCTTAAAAAATAGAAGGGACATAGGCTTACGCAGTAAAACAGTTATGTTTATAGCTACCAACCAACGCTTTCTCTGAATTTAATTACAGTTTCAGTATCAAGCTGTAGTTCATTCATCGTTAAATAGTAAGCTCTTAAATAGTTGTAGTCATCCTTGTTTTCATGTTTTAAGTAAAGGCGATGGAGCGATACAAAACCCTGATACGTTCAAATCTGCATCTGTCAAATAAGCAAAGCGAGTTTGTTGAGCTGTTTTAGGATTTGGAAAAAAATATGTACACTGAGTGATAGACCACAATATAAAATTCATTTCTGTACATCTGCTCTTGTTAGTTGGAAATAGCCCATTTCATGCGTCTATCAGCAATCTGACCAAGATACAATCTAATGATACCATCTTCACCTTTCTTTACTATTGGAATGCATACTGTTCAGTTACTAGTAAAACTCGTACAATTTACCAAAAGGCTTTAGCCTTCAATAAAAAAGTTAACAACAGCTTCCCATGCACAAGTGCGTACATCCAAATTCTTACGTAACACAGTGCCGGAGTCACCTTGTAAATGTAGGATAGAACAGGGGCAAAGTACAAATAATACTATTAAAAAAACTCAACTGGGACATTTAGGGTCAACAGAAATTAAATTTAAATAAAAAATTATTTCTAAAAATAGCTCAGCATGGCCGTCGGGGACATTTTAAATTTCCGTTACCAAGCAATTTGTACGAATTCAGACGTACGTTCAAGTGAACAGTAGATATTTTCTCGTGAACAAGATGTATTGCAGAGTGGAATATACATTCCTCAATCAGCCTGCATTACACATTAAATTTAGCAAGCAGTATATGAATGCGCTGTAGCACTATTCAGAAGATATATAATCCACATGTGTGAATAGTAGAATTAGTACAATTAAAACCCATGTCACGTATAATTCTTGCGAAATGTATGTTATGTTTTCGTCACCTTACAAGAATTCTTGTGAAATAAATTTGGCAATTCAATTCAATGGCAACAAACGTGTGCAATAAAGTACACTCTGTATCGTATTTATTGTACGGGGATACCATCACCTGAAATGTGTCCAATGTAGTTTTTTTACTTATACAACGTGTAAGGAACTTCAATTGTAAAGCAGGTAATGAAGCAAGCCAGTAATTAGTGATATTCTACTAATACCTAAATGTGAACATTAGGATTTTGGAACCAATCAGAAATCTACACGTAAGCATATTAATGTGACAACAGACACGTAGTCAAGATTTTTTTCTGAAATAAAAAAATGTAGCAGTCCGTGAGTTGTCATTTTGTAATAACTCATGAGACGAGCAGTGGTCGAAGAGACACTGGGACATATTTCTACATTAGTTACTTAAGTTCACAACTTGAAGAAGGTTGGATGAGTAAAAACAGTCCAATTTATAATATTTCGAATGGGCGACTAAAGCAGAAGATTCCTTTTCTTTGGTTAACTCCTACAAAAACGTCAAGCGTAAACCGTACAATTTTGCTGAAAACTAACTACTGGTGAAACAGGTAGAATTAAAATTATACTCATTTTTTGACTGCATCAATTTAACCATTTAGTCATCAGCTAGTCAAAAACATATTTTATTATTTCTGTTTTTCTACATTGCAGTTGTGGTTTACAACCATATTGAACAGGACAGACTTCCATTTACAAGTTAACCACTCCACCTATAAGTCTGCTGAAGACAACGCAAATCAAGGTGTATCTAATATGTTTGCCAGATGGGATAAAGACAATGGTAAATTAAATTCGGGAAACTCTTTTTCAAACGGTTTCAATTGTTTTTTTTAAATATTTGTTACGGGAAATTAATTTATAACACAGGTATACCTACTGTTCAACCCATATGTTTAGCCGGAATTGCTTAACACACCTTGTTAAGTAGAAAAGTCAGTACTAATCCAGCGCCAAACGAAACAAATAAACGGTTACTATGTAAGCAGTTGCAGAAACCTTCAAAGTAAGTTCAGCTGTGTAATAAATGTAAACGTTGATCCTAGTTATCCTAAACATATTGAAATAATGTTGATTCCAAGTCGATGTATAACTTTAGGATAACGTTCTCTGTGTTTTTTTTAGGAATTCAGTAGTTTTGTTTTAAATCAATACAAATCAGTTCAAAATACGGCAACGATGCTAAATCTAGGAGGATTGTGTCTGACAGGATCTAATCTCAACGCCCATACCGGGAAGCTCAAGCAAAAAAGTAGATTCAAGAAGACAAAAATACATATTCAGGAAGTCCCGGATACACCACTACACTACTGTGGATGCAATTTCAAACACATTGGCTCAATTGTAACTGGAGCAAAAATTTCCTGGAAAACAGGTTTAAAAAACATCACCCAAGTTTTTTTTAAATGTAATTCATTAAGAACGGTCTAAAAAGTGAATACGTGAAGTTGGGCTTGATTTTTGGGGTGAGTTCTTGGTATCCGTTGCACTAGTATTACAATAAGCTTATAAAACTAAAGTATAAGTTCTTCAAAAGCGTATGGAAATATAATTCAAAATAGTTACAATGAATATAATTAGAGCCATTTGAGGTTTTCCGCCTGACAGATTAAAAATTTGTTACTATATAATATAACTAGTTGGGGTGCCCGTAACAATGACGGGGTAGATAGGGCTTCACAAAACCCACCACTCTTTAACCCCAAACCAGTTCCTAGACCCCGATCTCTTTGTAACCTGCGTTCGCTTCCTAATCACTGCCCCTTTCCTGATCCCAACCCACATCCTTACCCCACCCTTTCCTAATCCCTGCCCTTTTTCTGACCCCAAGCCTCATCCTTACCCCAGCTTTTTCCTAATCCCTGCCCTTTCCTAATCCCTTCATTTTCCTAATCCCTGCCCTTTCCTAATCCCTTTATTTTCCTAATCCCTGCCCTTTCCTAATCCCTACCCTTTTTCTGGCCCCAACCCACATCCTTACCTCCAGAAAAAGGGTGGTTCAAAACTGAAATCTAAATTCAAATTCTGCGTCTCAAATTATCACCAAATATCAAATGTCAGCCATCAAGATAATGTTCAAATTGATATTATATATTTTATGTTACACGAACACGCCAAGCACATAATATGTTATGCATCAACGCAAAGTAGTAATCTTAAGCAAAAAACACAGAATCACGAGCTGAAATAATGTAGTTGATATTTGTGTGTTAAAATATGTTTGTGCTTGTGTGAATCTAACACATTATATCTTGGGGACACATTTTCGGGTTTGTAAATCATAACTTTCCCAATTTGAGACTTTTTGCTCAGGATAATTTAAGCCAACATTTGTGGCCGTATTGGGACAAAGTGTCATTTTAGTTTTTTAAACTTTAAAATAAGGTCTTAAAGCAAAAAGAGTAAAAGATATTGCCCAAGTCTTATTCAGAGGAAATAAGACAGACTAGAAATTATGCATCACCCTTAAAATTTAAACCTTCTTAAATTATGATTCAAGCGAACTTTTACCTACTTTAGGTGAATAACAAAACATTTTGGAAATAATATAATGTAGATATTTCGATTATTCCAACTCACAACTTGTTCATGTATTTAATCTTTCTTACCTAAAAATGTTGGAACTATTAAAATTCTGTAATAATTTCCAAATTAAGCGAGTCTTCATTAGAATGTCGTCCGTCTCCAAAAGCTACACGAATCGTCGCAATTAGCATTAGTAGCTCACATTAATAATATTATTAGGTTCGAAGAATAAATTGTTATGTTTTAACAAAAAGGCATCCATGCAATCCGCTGCTCATTCAATTTGTTATATTTAACATGTTTTGCAGGTTTATTTAAGTCGTTCTTAGCAGATAGTTTAACATAGTTTTGGCGAACGACCAAAGTATAAATGGTTGTCAGTTTTCGTTCACGTCTATATATGAAGTTTGCTCAATGTAGTAGCAATAAAACTTCAAAAATGAACTCGAAAAACACTGCGTCCAAAAAGTTGTCGTTCAGTTAGCAAGTATTACATATCAACTCTAAATAAAATTGCATGTTGGGAATAACTTTAAATTGCAAATTTTATGGAATAGTCGAAAATTTGATTTTGTTGATCAAATGTTAAAATTAAATCTTCAAACAAACATGTGTAGCAAGTTAATCATTTTGAAGGAAATATAATGTAGATATTTCAATTATTCCAACTCCTCACAACTCGTTCATGTGTTTTAGTCTTCCTTACCTTAAAATGTTGGAACAATTGAAATTGTGTAATCATTTGCAAATGAAATGAGTCTTCATTTGAATGTCGTCCTTCCTCGAAAGCTACACGAGTCGTCACAATTTGAAATAATATGTCGCATTAATAGTAAGCTCGAAGAATAAATTGTTGTTTTAACAAAATGGCATCCATGCAGTCCGGAGTCCGCTACTCATTCATTTTCTCGTATTTCACGTGTGTCACAGGTGTATTTAAGTCGCTGTAGGCAGATAGCTTAAGATACTTTTTGTGAACGACCAAAGTATAAATCGTTGCTGGTTTTCGGTCACGTCTATATATCAAGTTTGCTCAATGTAGTAGCAATAAAAAATCAAGAAATGAACTCGAAAAATTCTGGGTCCAAAAAGTTGTCATCTAATTAGCAAGTAGTATATTACAACTCTAAATAAAATTGCATGCTAGGTATAACTTTAAATCCAAAACTTTATGAAATGGTCGAAAATTTGGTTTTGTTGATTAAACTATTAAATTAAAATCTTAAAAACCTTCAAACAAAAATGTGTAGCAAGTTAACATTTTGGAAGTACAATAATGTAGATATTTAGAATATTCCAACTCTTTACAACTTGTTCATGTATTTAGCTATTCTATCCTTAAAATATTGGAACTGTTGAAATTCTGTAATCATTTCCAAATTAAGCGAGTCTTCATTTGAATGTCGTCCGTCTCCAAAAGCTACACGAATCGTCGCAATCTAAATTAATATTTCGCATTATTATTAAGCTCGCAGAATAAATTGTTGTTGAAACAAAATCTTATCCATGCTGTCCGCCACTCGTTCAATTTCAAATATTTCACATGTTTTGCATGTTTATTTAAGTCGATCTAGGCATATAGTTCAAGATACTTTTTGTGAAGACCAAAGTATAAATGGTTTTTGGTTTTCGTTCACGTCTATATAGTAGTAATAAGTATGCTCAATGTAGTAGCAATGAAAAATCAAAAAATGAAGCCGAAAAATGCTGCGTCTAAAAGTTGTCAACCAACTAGCAAGTAGTGTATTACAACACTAAATACAATTCCATGTTGGGTATAATTTAAATTGCAAATTTTATTTGAATAGTCAAAAAATTCGATTTCATTGATTGAACTATTAAATTTTAATTTTAAAAACCTTCAAACAAAAATGTGTGACAAGTTAAACCAATTTGCATTGTAAAAACTTGATTAAAATCATTTGTCACTTAAAAACCTTCTTTTAGTGCAGTAACTATTTACAAAAAAGTAGCATGCAACATAACTTCACAAAATCTAAAGTTTCTTAAGTTAAGATTCAAGCTAACTTTTACGTACTATGGATGAATAACAAAATATGTTGGAAGTAATATAATGTAGATATTTCGATTATTCCAACTCACAACTCGTTCATGTTCTTAGTCTTTCTTACCTTAAAATGTTGGAACAATTGAAATTTATGTAATCATTTTCAAATGAAATGAGTCTTCATTTGAATGTCGTCCTTCCTCGAAAGCTACACGAGTCGTCACGATTTGCATTAATATTTCACAGTAATATTATTATTAAGTTAGAAGAATAAATATATATATATATTTTAACAAAATAGCATCCATAAAGTGCGGTACATATACAATTTGTAATATTTCACACGTTTCGGTTTATTTAAGTCGCTCTAGGCAGATAGTTCAAGATACTTTTTATGAACGACCAAAATATAAATGGTTGTTGGTTTTCATTCACGTATGTATATTCTAAATTGCATTCATAATTATAAGGAATGCGATTACTTCTAGATATTCCTCTGTAGTCTTAACCACTTCATCCATAATTTCCGTGGTAGCGCATTTCAGCAACTGACCAAACAGTGCATATTTATGCAGAACTTAATTTGAAGTTTGCTCAATGTAGTACCACAAAAATTCAAAAGTGAACTCGTTGTAAAAGTTGTCATCCAGATAGCAAGTGGTACATTACAGCACTAATTAAAATCGCATGTTGTGTATAACTTAAATGTCAAATTTTACGGAATAGTCGAAAACTTTATTTTTTAAATTAAACGTTAAAATTATAATCTTTAAAACCGTCAAACAAAAATAAGTAGCAACCTAAGCATTCTTGAAGTAAAATAATGTATATTTGTCACTTAAAAATCTAATTTTAGTGCAGTAACCATTTACAAAAAAGTAGCTTGCAAAAAAACTTCACAAAATCTGAAGTTTCTTAAGTTAAGATTCAAGCTAACTTTTACGTACTATGGATGAATAACAAAATATGTTGGAAGTAATATAATGTAGATATTTCGATTATTCCAACTCACAACTCGTTCATGTTCTTAGTCTTTCTTACCTTAAAATGTTCCAACTATTGAAATTCTGTAATTATTTTCGAATGAAATGAGTCTTCATTTGAATGTCGTCCTTCCTCGAAAGCTACACGAGTCGTCACAATTTTCATTAATATGTCACATTAATAGTAAGCTCGACGAATAAATTATTGTTTTAACAAAATGGCATCCATGCAGTCCGCTACTCATTCATTTTCTAGTATTTCACATGTTTCGCAGGTTTATTTAAGTCGCTGTATGTAGATAGTTTAAGATACTTTTTGTGAACGACCAAAGTATAAATGGTTGTTAGTTTTCGTTCACGTCTTTATACGAAGTTTGCTCAATGTAGTAGCAATAAAAAATCAAAAAATGAACTCGAAAAATACTCGATCTTAAATGTTGTCATCTAGTTAGCAAGTGGTGCATTACAACTCTAAATAAAATTACATGTTTGGTATAACTTTAAATTGCAAATTTTATGGAATAGTTGAAAATTTGTTTTCGTTGATTGAACGTTATAATTACAATCTTCAAAACCTTCAAACAAAAGTTTATAACAAGTTAAACAGTTTGGAAGTAATATAATGTACATATTTCGATTATTCAAACTCCTCACAGCTTGTTCATGTATTTAGTCTTTCCTACCTTAAAATATTCCAATTATTGAAAATGTGTAATCATTTTCAAATGACATGAGTCTTCATTTGAATGTCGTCCTTCCTCGAAAGCTACACGAGTCGTCACAATTTGCATTAATATTTCACATTAATATTATTATTAAGCTCGAAGAATATATATACATATTTTGACAAACTGGTATCCATTCAATCCGCAGCTCATTCAATTTGTTATATTTCACATGTTTTGCAGGTTTATTTAAGTCGCTCTTAGCAGATTGTTTAACATACTTTTGGCAAACGACCAAAGTATAAATGGTTGTCAGTTTTCGATCACGTCTATATACGAAGTTTGCTCAATCTAGAAGCAATAAAATTTCAAAAATAAACTCGTCAATGCGTCCAAAAAGTTGTCATTCAGTTAGCAAGTATTACATTACAACTCTAAATAAAACTGCATGTTGGGTATAATTTAAATAGTAAATTTTATGGAATAGTCAAAAATTCGATTTCGTTGGTTAAAGATTAAAATTACAATCATCAATTTGTAACTCTTAAAGACAAAAAGTTATGCATACATAAGCGGTTAATATATAATATTAAAATTAGAGCGTATTTACAACTGGGAGTTAAAGTTTGGTCTAACATTTAGCAAAAAGATTTAATTAATTTCTTCATGACTAAATACTGAATATTAATGAAAAATAAATCCCAATTTAAATGTAGAAAATATTTGTTCATTGTTATTATTGAATACAAATTAACAATGTTTTTGGAAATAAAAAAAATATGTATATGATTCCATTTAATAAAAAACTTAAAAACGTGTTCTTGAAACATTGTCACTTTTATAAAATCCAATTACAAAGATTTCCTTCAAGGATCACTGCTTCTAATACATCCTAAAGAAACAAGCGTAAATATCATGTCATGTGATTCGAATATGTATATAATGCAAATCTAAAATAGAAAACTTACGAAGAATTTTTGCCTCAAAGTTCTTCCAATTGTCCAAATTTTTCTAAAAAATTAAATGTTTCAATAAAAGTAAATCATCAAATTTGTATTTGTATTGTTTTTTATTGTCAGAATCAAAGAAACTTATTTACTATCCACCCATTTCCAGTAAAAGGATAAGCTGTTGTACACAATATATGATCATTGTATCAGTGACTACAATCAAACCAGCAAGTCATGTGAACAAATGAAGAAAACACGTTGATAAATCTTAATGATGACATGTCATGCCATTTGTAGTGGTGACGGTTTTGATTTACTGGCTTAATTGAATAATTCTATAAAAATATTAATAACATTTTGAATTGAGTTTTTATTTTATTTAAGACGTAGACACTGTTTTAAGATGTAGAATTTATTTTACTTATTTAATTTAAACAGTTAATTTGATTAAAATTTAATTTTAATAGTCAAAATGTCTAGTTAAGTATATTTCCATCATCTTTTCTTCTTCCTCTATTTTGTTCTTTGGCTCATCAGCCCCCCTGACCACCTGTCCCCCATCCCAAAATATAACCAAAGCCCAGCAAACCACCCACAAAATATACCATCGCCAACTTCCAATTTCCCACAACCAATCCCAAAAACCTTCCGCCCTCCTAAACTCCGCCACCCTCTCATTCCCTCCTCCCTGCCTCCTCCACTTTTCAACCATCCCCTCCGCCGGTCTTAATCCTCCCTTCAAAATCAACCTCCTCAACTTTGGCATCCTCATAAAAGCCCCTTCAAACAAAACCTCACATCCGAACCTATAACTCAACATGTTCGGCCTTCTAACCAGCCTCCAGAACCAATCATTCTGAAAGATCTTCATAGAGTAACCCACCATCTCCAATTCCTCCAAATTCACCAAATCCCTTAAGCTCCTATACCCTTCATTTCCTCCACCCTCCAAAAACTCCTCCCACAACTTCCCTCCACTTTTACCCTTCAATCTTTTAACCATTTCTACATCTCCTCCAATAAATATCCCCTCCATCTCCTCCTCCCTGTCCAAATATCCCCGGAAATCTAAGTGCAAACTCCTCAACTTGCCTCCCAACTCCCCAAACATATATCTCACCCCCTCCATATCCCCCACATTCAAAGGTTCCATCCACAATTTTTCAATGTTCGGAAACGTCTTCAAAATCCTCCTCATTTTATCCACCGACATTTCAATGACCCTCAACCCTCCCCCCTCCGGCATCATCTTCAACGACAACACACTCCCAAAAACGGAATTGTCCCAACACCAATCATTTATGATGAGCTCATCATCAAAGTAATCATAAAACTCCACTTCTTCCAACCGCGGAAACCTATCCCCCAATCCATTTAAAACCTGAGACCTCTCCACCCGCCACTCATTCCCTCCAATCCTCAACCTTTTCAATCCCTCCATTACTGGAACCCTCAACACAACCTCAATATCATCCCTTCTTGGATCATATCTAAAGTCCAACTCCAGCTGTTCCAAAGACATTCTCACCCCCTCCAAAATCCCCTCCAGCTCTCCGCTTCCAAACAAATTTCTCGTAGTCACATTCAACTTGAGTGTCGTGATCCCCTCCAAAGCCTTCCAACCTCCATCTTTTATCCCCAGAATTTTAGTTAAATTCATCCTCGTGTCTAACTCCATCTGAGTCACAGTTCTCCGCAAAGTCAGTCCCTCATACTGGCCTGGTAGACAATCCCACCAAGCCTCCCCCTCAAATTGGAACACCTCCAAATTCTCACTTTGATCCATAACCTGATGTATAAACTCCTCCATTCTTGGGATTCTCACTCTCTCGTCTTCTGGAATGTCTCTTGAAAGATACAACTGCTTCAACCAAATTTTCCGAAGGTTGTTCAATTTGAAGTGTGATGGGATATTGGGGAGGCCTATAATACCATCATGGATCTGCTGCTCCAGTAGTTCTCCTTTGATTGTACGTGGATCCGATATCCTTAAAATAGTTAGCTTCTCGACCAGATAATCCTTTCCAAACATCTTGTTCAAGTCTTCACAGAAGTCAGGGGAAAGGAGAGCTTTCTTCAATCCAATTGATAAGCTTATTGGAGGAAAGCCCAAATCCCGGGTGTCGCACATCTCCAAGAATTGCTTCAAATTTTTGCAGTCCAGACATACCAGGGATTCCCTTCTTTTTTGGAATAGACAATTAATTTGGAGTAACCAAGCTTTGGAAACCAAGCGAAGTCTCCGAGCTTCTCGGGTGCACAACCGTCCGTCTCTAGAATTTCCATTTTGCTGAAGACTATGCATCAAAATGACTTCAAGGATCTGTGAAATCAAATAAAAATGTTTACAATTAATTTTTAATTGCATTTTGTACAAAAAAAAATATTTGCGTTTTTTTACCACTGGGCTTTGGAACACCTTTTCCTGAAGCTTAACCAACTGATCGTCCTGATGGTCACGATTGGAGGCATCAGGGTCACGCTCACGCTTGCTTCTTAACTGGAAGTATCTCATTATCATGCTGAGCTGGTTTTCGTGGTCTTCATTGACCCAACACTACGATGCTGTTGATAGGTTGATTAACTGATATCAAAAATAATATGAAAAATTATGAACGAAACTATATAAAAATTGACATAAAAATTTTATTTTTATTTTCCAAGCAAAGACATTTAAACTGTTTTGGTTGTCATTAGACTCCATAGCTCCACAGTAAAAAAATTTAGGCCCTAAAAAGATAATTGGATATCAACTTTTACATATGCTTGGGAAGATACAGGTGCTTGCTGCTGCTGTTCGAAAGAGAAGGAGGGACACCGCAAAATTCAGGAATTTGAGTTTGTGAGGTTGCCGTTGATCATTATGACTTGGTTCCTCTACTTAAGCTTGTCAAGTTCCCTAAACACGTTTTCCTTCAAATGTATCAGCTTGCCCCAGACTATCACTAGGATGATGGAAATGAATTTTTCGCTGAGTCTTGCCAGTTTGGTTTGGTCCTTCAAGGAGGCGACATTTTGGAAGTGGAGGCAAGTTGTTGAATTGAATATCATCACCAAAAATAGTTGAGTTGAAACGAAGTTAAAATTGATTCAATGTACTTTATTTTACACTTTGAAGTTTAATTCATTTTTCAAAATTGAGTTACAGTCAATCCTCTTTTAAGAATTTTGACTCTTCGCAATTTTTTTTATACATTTTCCCCCTTTATTCCAACGACC
>JAQFZH010000240.1:0-40388 GCA_034695485.1 Entomobrya nivalis
CAAAAATACGTAACAATAACAAGAGTATGTAGTACTTTCATTTATGTCAGGTTGGACTTTAAAGCTCTCTTTCTCTGATGCCATGTGAAATTTCGCAACTAAAGTAAAATCAAAAATTATTGATACTCAATTTACTTACAAAATATGATCCTAATAGGGAAATCAAATGGAGTAAAAATTTCAAAGTGGACTTTAACTTTTTTAAACACATTAATTAGCTTGTTAACCTAATTTTTATGTATACCTATATATTAACCCTAACTTACATAAATTGGCCAACCAGAAATAAGGAATCGCAATGCGAGAATATCTGCTGACATCTTCATTGTGAATTTTATGAATACAAAGAAACGGCAACGGTACACATGTAAATGTGAAAGCATTGTCATTATTGTCAGCAACACATCACGAAATGCAACTCATTAGCAGTTTTTTGTTCGTGCAATTAATTCCATTAGGCCCTCCCAAGAAGAGAATGTTGATCATAATGTTAGATAATTTTAACTATGTCAACGTCACAAGTGACAATCTTGTTACTATCCATTATTATGAAGTTATGATACCCAAACAAAGGACTTGACAATGTCTTTGCCTTGATTATGGAATTAGATTGTTTCTGTTCTAACATTATCCATCTGTTGCACATTCCATGCAACCATAATAATTATTAATTAGAAATGTTGTGCATTTCACCACGCGTTTATATTATACTCTAGTTTATATTTCGTTGTCGAAATTTTATTTTACTGTTATGCTGTTGTAAAACTAAATACAACCGGCCAAATGACTTGTGTTATTTTTGTATCCTTTTTGCCAACACAAACGAGAAAAGTTTGCTTTGCTTTATCTCAACTCATTTATTTGATTCATTTATTTGATTTATTTGGAGAACCCTTCACTATATTTTTGGGGTAAATAATATGTGAATCAAGTGGACATGTAAATCATACAATAATAGTTGGGAATATTTTTTGGGTACATCAAACTCAAAATACTAATGTAATCATGCAAGCCAAATCTTATGCATAAGGTATGATTATCACGTCTCTCTGATAAATTAACTTATTCAGTGATAATCGTAATCAAAAGAAAGCACTGTTCCCAATGAAGTGATTGAAACACCAATTATAAATAATACATGTACCCATAAATGTTCTGTGTAGCCCAAAGATTGTTCACACCTGATGCTATCATCAATGAAATTATATTGAAATCTGAGAATGATATATATTATATCAATCTAGCTGATCGCATTTCTGCATCATAATAAATTTATGAGCATTAAAGAATATTCCACGACCTTCACTCAAATTCGACGACTTCGTTTTCTATTAAAAAAAACTCATATCTCATTAAATTGCCTTGTTCATCTAATGTTTTTTCGGATCAGATTATATCGCGCTGTTTATGCACACAAATATGCGTAGTAAATAGTATGTAGTACCCATCAAAGTACATATATAAAATAATAACTGTAATTAAAATCCTTGTAAAATATTGATAAACTTGGTCAAGCCATTTAACTGACTGATTGCTTCATGCCTTTTGAATTCATGTCGAGTGCCAATTGCATCAAAAGCAAAACTTACATCAATGACACATCATAAGTTGCTATGGCATCGGCTAAGCTGAATTCATGTTTTTATTTTATTTTTTATTTAAAATTGATCAAGGACGAATCTTGTGCACAATCTCTAAAAAAAATAAAATGAATTCTTATAATTCATATCCTATTTCCTTATACTCATTTTCTTTATCATTGATCAAGTGCACTGCTAATTACATGAGTTTTATCGACAAAAAAATTAGCAAAATGCGCTATTTTTATGAGCCACAGGTGAAAATGAAAACACGTGTAAGCATAGTTCCATTTTTAATGGGAAATTAAAATCAAATCAAACATTTATTCAAGCAGATAAACGGCGGCCCAGGAGAATAGTTTTATCGCACGTGCAGATTGCAGATAACTTCTCTGGGTGTAAAATGTTCAATTAAATCATGTTCTCTACTCATGAATCATCAATGCAACATGATATTCGGAAGAAAAGGAAAGAAAACTACCTTGATGATGTAGTTACAGGTTTAGGCTTTCATGTAATTTCAATTATACATTTCTTTCGTTCGAAAAATACTCTGGCCACATTAATCTCTAATTATTATCACTTTCTCAGATTTAAAATTCTGCGTATTTATCAGTGCTTGAAAATATACTCGTCTATTTATAAATCACGTTTAGCATCTACTCATATCACCCATGTACTTGTATGTCATATGCAAAAACAATGTGCATATTTGAAAAAGCAAGATCAATATAAGCAGTAACAATGAGCTTGAGCACAAACAAATCTATCTCGGTCTCGCCTGTTTTCAGTAAAAATTTGGTAAAATGAGTAGCAAGTGGCAGCAAAAAAACTACCTAAACAAACTTATTGCAAAACACATGTACAATTTAAGCAATATGGTGATAACAATCAAAACGAATTTGTAATTTTACATAATTGTTTTGAGAAAACCAGGCAACCATTTCGTCTGCCCAATTTGGACTGATTAATTACACAGATTCATAACATAGCAAATTGAGGCATCTTGCATTTTTTAACTTTTCTTGCGATACTAAGTGGATGAGCACATTTCTTTGACTGTGTTGTCACATGAATAAGCATGGTGGTCTGACAACCATAACCAAGGTTGGTTTCACTGACGCATCGCATCGTTACAAAATTGCGTATATGCTTTATGCCTAATTTCAACTTTTTGATAACAATGAACTTTTGATATGTTACACTGATCATTGATTCAATCCTATAAAAAATCAACCGCCTTTTATTTTTATAGCAAAAATAGCATACGACATACTGTGTTTAGTAACTTGAACGAAAACAAATAATAATATGCTTATTATGATTGTGTGATTTATGAAACAAAAATAATACCAAAACGTTTTTTAGCATAATGTGAAAGCATTTTAAAATCGTTGAAATGACGAAACAAAGTGGTGGGTAAGCCTCAGACAAACATGTTTTCCTTAAAAAGCCATATCTTACCTAAAAATATTCATGCGTGAAGAAAACATGTAGCAATGTGATCTTCTTTTTTTCGGCACATGGCCGCATAATATTTAGAAAAAACCATAAACACATACATAAATACAATATCTATTATCATAATAATAATGATGGATGAGCTATCGGTTTTTACTTCGAGTAAATCAAATCGTTTTGATAGCGATGAAATACTTGGCAACTAATTTCGAAATAGAAAATATGTTTGTTTTTCTTTGCGCAACGGGACAGTTTGAAGGTTTTGAACGATTTTACTCTACTTAATGTTTGAATTATGTCTGTCTGTCACTATCCGTTTTATGCTAATTAAATCAAGCAAAGGAATTCCGATGGGCAATGAAATATTTATGCAATATTTTCGAATTTTGACATGATATCATACTTTTGAAAGTTAAAAGTTAGTAAAAATTGTGTTTAATAAATCTTATAATCTAGGATTCATCCAGTTTCGTTTCGGCTACTTTGATATTTTTTCCTACGGAATATTTTTCCTGATATATTCTGATTTTTTCTTGCATTAAAAAATCACAATCATTTTTTCTGTTGCGCGAAACAGTACATCTTTAATAAACAAACAGATAATGGAATTATTGGTTCACACAAATTTAAATATTTGTTACTATATTACACTTACCAGTTCAATGAATTTGCATTAGAGATAATTTTATTATTATTCTCCCAAAATACTTCATCGGACTAAATTTTCTTCATCGGATTAAATTTAAGTCGGACATCAACATCGGGCTAATTGTAAGTTTTATTGGCAGTTAGTGTAAGTAAATCACTCGTTAAGAACCCCAGAATGTGCATAAACATTACCACGCAACATTACCTCCAGTCAACGCACTTCACATCAAACATATTTTTTGATGCTCTCAACTTTGTTATTTTATCGAACTCTGACGCACGAAATCATTCCACTGATATCACTTGACACAATTAACCGTTAGTTTGTAACCTTGCACAACTAAACGTTGTTTTGATACTACTGGCCATTGACTTTCTTGCCGTTATTCTTCCTGATGAGATTTTGATTACGATTACAATGTTTTTATGTATATTTTATGCGTGCCTACTGCCTACATATAAGGGATAATACTGCCAACTGCGCAATGCGAGTCGTGGCCAAATATTTTAATCTTGTGAGGAATTAGGTAAAGTTACGTTTTTCAGGGAACTTTTTGTGATATGTTTTGAGAAATTAAAAACAATAATGAAATTAACAATAATTAAATTGCAATAAGGCTATTTTTCCAGGTATCTTATATAATGTACTTACTAAAATAGCCATGTATGTACTTACGACATGAGGACTTGTAGGACGGTTTTTTTTTATAAAAAAGGGAACTGATATTATGATTGTAAAAATCTTTTAGCTAATTCAATACTCTTTTTTATAACTTTAATTCATTGTCGAGACAGTTTTTATTATTTAGCTTCTCTTAAAATTGAAGTAAGAAACTTTGAAGAGTCAATGGCGAGTAAAAATGTTTTCATGTAGGACCTTTGTTTTTAATCAAAAAAGAAAAGTTCTCCTTACGTACATATCTTGAATGGTGATGAAGGAAGTTAATTCATGATGATGCATTGCGTGCGTATTTTCACCAGACATAACCGTTGCTTTCGTACATACGAAGAATGCTTTGCAGCATTATTCAGTGACTACTTTAGTAACAAAGACGTAGTAAAAATAGCGTCAGTGGTCTGTATTTTTAGCATTATGTGGATCACATACAGGGCTATTACGATTTGTAATATTTGTATACATATTCTACATAAAAATAAATAAGTGTAATCATACATATATATGTAAACAGTATTACTGTCTGTCTGTCTGTATTTTGTAAAAAATAATAATAATTTACAACAAATAATTGAGTAAATTTTTTAATGATTCAAACTCAAAATTCGTCGTATACAAACATTTATTTGAATACAGACATTTTTATGGAATTTTGCAGTATTTTGTGATTTAGAGAATTGTTTCGCTACTTTAGAAATCTAAACTTATAACGTTTTGTTTTACGTAAACGCAGTACGTTTTTTATGTTTTACAACGCTTCCTAACAACTTGCTACACAGCCAACGCACAAAAATGTAATAAATGAACATAAATTGAATATGCAATCACAAAAATGTACATGATACATCGTCAGTAATGCTTGCCTATTATTTACTAAATACAGTACATCAACCTACATCAGAAATAAAAATCTGCAAAATGATCGTTTACGAATTCTACAAGAAAAAAGCTGATGCAAAAAAGAAGAAAGAAGTGAGTTATTCGTAAAACAAATCCAATTTTTTCATGCAAACGTTTCTATACACTCAAGCTTCAATTTACGTGTGATTGATTGCCGTATTTTTGGCTCGGTCCTTAAACATTAGTTTTGAACACAAAAACTTACATATCCAATCCATAGAATGCGAAGTGACATCCGACCCTTATTGCTTCGGTAAAATTTAAGAAAGGCTGTTACGGAATATTTATCAAACTAGCAGTTGACTCATTGGACAATCTTTGGCTTGTTATAAATTTGGTACTGGTGGTGAGAAGGTAGATGTGGTCATCATGACATATATTCCAACATTAACACATACAACTTCCGTTTCATCAGTCAACTAACAAAATTAAAACGAGATCAACAATAGGTCGTAAATGTGATCAAACCTTACTTGGCTAAAAAAAATAGCTAGCAGTCATCCGATCAGGAAGTAATTTCATTTTTTAAATTAAACAAAAGTTCCAAAATATTCAAACTTGTAAGTTCTGCTTATGATTTCCTCTCATTAACAAAACTTTTTTCCATGCATAATTTTAAGCACTACTATCTACATACCTTACCTCAATTGCACAAACAATTGATTCAATGCAATGATCTAGATCTGATGGATAACAGTCATTATCAACTGTAAAAGCAGGTTAATTATTTACCTTCCGTTAACTATCAAATTGGCACTGTGAAAATATAAAAATAAATTAAATTGCTCAACAAATCAAATTTTGGTCAGATGACTGTGGAAAATTAGTATTCAATCTGTTATCGGTTTTCTGATTTATCTTATCTCTTTTTTAAATTAGGAGTTTAAAAAAATGGCAAAAATCACCAGAAGTGAAATGTTAGCACCTGAGCAGCAGATATTTTGGTAATTAGTTTACATGTATGTGGGATTATTTTTATGAATTCACGATAAGGAAAAGATGAATAGACAATATGATTTTAAAATAAATTTAATAATTTATAGTTGTTTGGTGAAGCAAAATCTGCGCTATTGCTTACGTATGACCTTATTTTATTAGCATAAATCATTTCAGTGTTTACTCTAAACGTATTAAGCGCAGTAGCAGCAGGAAAGAACACGTGTTGATGATAGATAAACTAATCATAATTAGTTGACTATAAAATGAGGCTTCTACTTTTAATTTTTTAAATTTCTTCATTTTCATTCCATGATGAAGATAAGAAGGATGAGGTAAAATATGCTGACATACGTTTTGTACTGATAGCGTATTGTATAAAACACATATTTCTGTTCGCAAAGTAGCCTTCAATTATATGTAACTTACAAGTTACTATCTCCACGTTCGTGATTCATGATGAAAAGGTGAAATGACTGAAGTATTGAATTCTAAGAAGGACAAAATGTCATGTGAGATTAACTTGAATAGAAAGTTTAGCTCAGCTCAATCTTTTTTAAACGGGTATTTTTAGCCTCAAAATATGACGGCTTATCGTGTGAACTAAAGCGAGATTCCTTTTAAGGAATAGGTTATTTTAATTCATGAAAATGCAAGGAGGCGTAGCAATCATCATCTTGCTGATGCTGATCTCTGAAAATTTGCAAACAAGCAGAAACTGAGTTCAGATGTGTATACATTTTTTGCAGTTATTCACCTAAAGTACCTATTGACGTGATGTACCATTATTCATCTATGAACTACTTTTAATGTTTGGAGTATGACAAAGTCTTAATGTAGTTATTACTATTTACTAAGCACCCAGTTGCATGAGTCTCAAGAAACATCCCAAACAATTTGAGAAAAGCACAGGACATAAAGGCAGTATACAATATACCACAGTGAGTCATTTTCACTCAGCCTTCTGCGTATATGGTGCTGATGATCTTCTTGTTAATTAAATATTTTCGCAGATGATATAGAGATTAAAGTCTTTTACTTCGCTTCTCACTTAGGAGCAATTAACACGACATTGTTGTTCTACAACAGAAATTTAAATAATTGCAGGAGATCAAATGTGTTTCATGTTTCCTTTTTGCTGTAGATCAAATCTTCAATTTTCTATGTTATGTTTCATATCGTTTGCATTTATTAATTTACCTTCTTTCTTTCGTCGACGTACATCTCTGTAAACGAGAAGAAGAATATATATAGAATATAGATAACCATTGATGAACCTATTCTCATTGTCATCCAGATTAATAATCAAAATGGCAACTAAATGTTGAGATGGATGCAATGCACTTTTCGTTACGATATGTGCGCGCACACCCACACGTCTCATCATGGCTTTTTGATTATTAGCCATGTGGAAGAATGAGCTTGAAGGAGGAAGTTTCTACACACGTGTGGGGTTAAAAAAAAGTGTCCGTAACTTGTACCATTTTCATGTAACGTTTAAAAAAATTGTACTCGACTTGTAAAGCTTAATTTCTTTGCATTTTTTATTAAACATATTCTCAAGTATGTTCCGATTAATGATCATAATAATATAACAGTTTACATTCGTTATTTATCCCATATCCCTTACTTTTACGATATCTACTAAAACTCATCAAGAATAATTGATTTAGAATAGATATACATACATACCTCTGTACATCATTAAATAACGACAAATGTTTTATTGTGGTGTAACGGTGAATGCGAAACTTGCACAATGTACTCCTTTGGTGTCAAACCTTAAATACAATGATATTTAGGAATACAATAATAATAAAAATCTTCCTTAGGACACGCCGAATATATAGGACTGGTTGAATATATATAATTTAAATTATACAGTTTACCGTATTATAATAAATGAAATGACATTCATAAATGCATTGAACTAATGTTTGATTTCGAAATACAAAGAAATGTCCGAGAGAGAATGTGCATTGCAAGCAGGTTTATGAATAACCCTGAAAAGGTATATACAATTACAGTAAGATGATTATTCTTGATAGGGTATATCGTTTCACACGTTTTTTTGAAATTTACATTGTCAATTTACTAGCCATTTCCAGTGTTCAATGATAACATAAATTGTTTAACTCAATAATTCATCAACTTTCTGGAAACGGCGTGTTTAATCCGCTATACATAGCACAATTCGCGCATCTCTTTGATAATTTCTTCATTATTGCATCAACAGTAACATAAATATATGCACGAATAATAACTATACATATAAAATACTAGTTGCAAACCCAACAAACTAAATAACAAGCATAATATTAGAATACCTTTTGACGCACAGCATAGATTTGGATATCTACTTTATTTGCGAAGCATAAGAGGAATAAATTGAAATAATTGCACAAAAAACAACAAAAATATACACTTACGTACTTATTATCTGTATATTATATTAAAGGATTATACATTTAACAGTAGATAAGTAACAACATTTTATATACCGGTCTTGATAGACATTTTTACTATGCATCCAAATACTTTAATCTTTTTTTAAAGAATTCATATATTTTATGAAACATAAAAAATTGAGAAAAAAGAGAGTAAGCCTAACTTCAATAAGAAGAAAGTAAGACTAGAGGCTCACCTCTATTATTATCACATTAATTATTTGTATTATATTTAATACACGAATAATAATAACAATACATAATACATAGTACGCAGTGTTGATCTGGAAAAACTTTTAATTTATAACTGCATGATGCACATAGAACATTCCAAACGATAAATAATGACATGTAAGTGATGTCATTTAACGATGACTGTTTCCGGCGAGCATGATGGTAGCCTCATTAAAACTTTTGATTAATTGGTAGAACATAATAATTACTAAATAACTGAATTTACTCCTAACGATTTCTAGCCTATATTCTGTAAACTGCAATGACATTTCAGACTAATTTCAAAATGAAAAAATGCACTGGCAAATGCTACAAAAAAGCAACTGTACCTCTTTCCTCCCCATTTGTCCAATCATGCTAACCGAAAAATATTTGAAAACAACATTCAACTTTTAAACATACATATAAACTAAATGTGTAACGCATACCCACAATACTATCTGAAAATCTACGCTTCCCTTGCACTAACTGCAAAAAATCATGGTAATTAAAGAGAAGAATACAAAGAATTAAGGAATAACCAATTGAATAGGTTAACTTCTGAGATTTTGAGCGCGAATCGAACTACAAGCTAATTTAAAAATTACCTTTAAAGCCCTTCTAAGTAAGTATCCGAACAAAGCATTGCGGTACATTACGAGATACGACATTACTAACATTTCATAATATTAAATTTAAACTAGAAATTACAATAGAGATTTTTGATAATTTTTTGTCTTATTAAAGACCATTGCTATTATGATTTGTTATCGTTATCGGGTGTTGGCGAGTTTCCAGAGTCATTGCGACTCCGTTTCAAAGTATCAAGATATTCCTGTTGAGATGCTGCAAGAACCTTAGCAAGAATACCAGCATCCTCCCATTCGTTCAGACCTGTGCATAAACGATAAACGCCATTTTAGTATCAGAAAAATGTGTCATCATTTTGAAACAAAGCGTTATTATTATTAAAGAGCAATTGTAAAATTAAGCTTAATTAATTAAACTTAATTCGCTCACCGAACATTTCTGGTGGCATCTGATTCATAAAGGTTGCTGTCTCTAAGAGTTCAAAAGTGTGTTCTGGACTGCCAGAGGAGCTTTTGGCTAACTCAATTTCCAAAGTTTTCGTTGATACTGTGGTTGCTGAGGAACTAGTTACAGTTTTGCTCGTACTGGGGGTTGGCGGAGGGGGTGATAGTCTTGAAGGAGAATTTTTAAATGATGCGTCCCCGCGAAACGGAGACCCTAATGGGGACCCGCCCATATTACTACCATGGGAACGTGGCCGTGGTGACCGTATATCAGAGCAGGAAGCTGATGTTGCAGTTGCAGAGGAGCTGGAGGCAACAGGGGATCGCTAAAAAATTCAAAGAACATCATCCATTATTTAGCTTATTTTATGCAATAAGGAATATTAAATCTACAACACTGCGATACTATATTATATGTTTTTAAAAGTTACCCTATTTCGTCTTTCGTTATCCTTCAGCCATTGTAAATAACTTTCACGAGCAACCTGTTCCTCTATTGCTTCATTTGTAGCCTCCCAATCTGTTGCACGCAACTTATCCTCCAACATAGCCTATTTATTAAAAAAAATATAACCAGGTCATAGTTGGAATTGCCAGTTTTCAGGATAAAAATAACTTTTCACAACAAACCTGCTCGATTTGATAATCTTCACTTTGACGAACACCTTCCGTTAGTACATTTTTATCTGCCATGCCTGGAATATGTCCTGGGAGACCAAGTCCAACTCCAATTGTTGCCTGAAAAAATGGAATAAAAAATCATTACTTTGCTCAATCACAAATACTATCACAATTTTTGAACCTATTCAGTAACGAAATTTTTACCTTGTACGGGTCAACCAAACTGTTGTAGTGAACTCCTCTATGATAAGACAATCGTATAGGTTCATTGTCTGTTTGATGAGCTGCTTGAAAACTATTAATTGGATCTAAAATGTAGAAAATGTAAAAAAAAATACTCCCATTCATTTCTAATTTCACAATAGTATTTCATGCAAATATTGATAGGAGTAAACAGAAATTAACTCCGACCTGTTGAATAACAGAAGACTTCAATTGTTCGATTATACATCTCACTCATTGCTTGAATCTCAATATGATTGCCATGCACGAAATCCAAACGCTTGCGTCGTACGTAATGATCAAAATCTTCGGTGACATATTGCGAAAAATAGTCCGAATTGGATGCCTATTTATTCCAAACAAAACAAACCAGTTTTTGTAACCTTCAATAATTCATAACCCAATTATTAAAAAATACAATCTTACAATATAATCCATGCAATGCTTCCGAACAACGGAATGCATTTCTTGGTCACCATAAACTTGATCTGCAACAGCCCTAAATAGACATGCTCCATCTTCCCCCATTTTCTTGATTATAAATCCCTTCTTCCTCATTTTCTTTTCGAAGCGTCTTTCCCTCTACAGAAGCATAAAAAGCGTTTATATTTATTACACACATTTCTTCTACAAAAAAAATATTAGCAGTGAAAATTATCTCGTAAAAAAACCTCTGTCCACTCCTCTTCAGTCAACTGACTGCATTGTCTTGATTCATACTCGTCTTCCGAGTTATATGCATTGGCATCAGGGCTGGCTTCGGATTGGACCATACATGTTGGGGAGTTGGGCTCCTTTGGTGACATTCCGCCCCCACTAACGGCACTAGGGGATGATGGTGAAGACCTGTCGCGCTCCACCCTACTATGCTTAATCCTTGTTGACCTAAAAAATAGTGTAAGTCACCGTGTTACACACTTCGATCTTCTTTTTTTAAGTTAAAAATTAACAGTTTTTTTACATACCGCATTGGAGATACGCGATGTCTCCGTTTTCCATGATTGCTTCCATTGTCAATATGTTCATATTCATCATAAATCGGCTGATTGGAGCGTTTCTCTTCACGAGTACTGGGAATGCTATGCCCATGATTTATATTGTGACCATGGGATTGTCCATGGGACCACAAAGCTGAAGGACTTGATCTTTCACCACCAAAAACGCCATTTAAATTTTCCGGCTGTCACAAAAAACCACAACTTCAAGTTAGTACACGACAATTACCAACATGAGAATTAAGCAAGCAATTATTTCAAGTAGGTAGAAACAAATAAAAATTGTCAGTGTAACAGTTATGCTAAAATAGCTACTTGTTTAAACTGAATCAGTATTACATGTAAATATTACTGAGGAATGAAAAGAGTAATTACACAATTAATTACGTTAAAGTGATTAGCAGAAGAAAAGAAAAGAAACAAATGAGAGACATCATTTTGATTTGATTTTAACCTGTAGTTGTGGATGGGCTATAGGATGAGGATGAGAATGTACATGTGGGAGTGTAACAGCGTGGTCGCCATTTTCATCATTTTTCGATGTACTTCCTTTCTTCTTCGACAAAATGGTCATAGTGAACAAGTGTGATTAATGCCAAACCCTAGCTGTATTGTTTAATCGTAAGAAAAAAAAAATCGGAAGTCCGCAAATTTCTTTTAAAGAAGCACTATTAAACGGAAGCTTTAGAGGAAAGCGTAGAAAATATTTTTTAAGAGAAGCAAAAATTTATAACTGTTGTTGCTCACACATGCACACATAAACACACATATTAAGTCCTTGTCCTTTCTCCTTAAACAATACTCCAGTTTTTTGTCTCCTTCATAATATTTTTCGCCTAACCCATGAATTATTATGCATGCCCAAGGTTTACATATATTAAAACTGTATTCAAACACACCTGAAATTTATTTGTTCGTTTAAATAATTGCCTAATTTTTCTGGGTTTTATTACAGCTAAACTATTTTTTTTTGCAAGAAAGAACTTACGTTGTACGTCTGCCTTTCTCACACTCTGATCAGCAAATATGGTGAACTCTGTGTGTGTCTTGTAATCATCATCTGCGATTCACAACTGTGTTGTATTTTGACGATGATGATGACGATGATGTGATTCACAACACAACCAAGTTAGAGAGAACAGAAGGAGAATGGAGAAGAGAATGTGCGATAGATACAATTTTACTACCACTATTCTACTACTACGTTACGGAGGAGGACGTACACACTACACAAAAATACTATCTTTATAAACATACTCCTCTTCCTCCTTACCTTCCTTGTTAACCATTAAGGCAAGATTTCAGCTAAAAAAATATCCTACTTTTACTTCACGGTTCACACAATGAATACTGCTAAATGTCTGCATGAGCTGCTAACTTGACTATTGTCTTCTTGTGTTGTTGGATAGTTGGTATGGTGTTGGTATATTAAAATAGTATACAGAACTTGGCGAAGGACTTTTTACCAATTTTGAATATATGGAGT
Source organism: Entomobrya nivalis (assembly GCA_034695485.1). Classification (NCBI taxonomy): domain Eukaryota; kingdom Metazoa; phylum Arthropoda; class Collembola; order Entomobryomorpha; family Entomobryidae; genus Entomobrya; species Entomobrya nivalis. The sequence goes on from JAQFZH010000240.1 coordinate 13,220, forward strand.
AGATGCTGACTATATCTTGTGTACACAAAGCACAAGTAGTTCTCTATGCTGCTTAATGTTGTTGCCAGCTGCTGTCATCATATGGGCATAAAACTTAACCATTCAATATCACACTTTTCTATCTCTATATATATTTTGCAGGAGTTTGGTTTTTGGACATGTTCAGATTACTTGTTGGCCAGGCCCGGGGAAAAGATGCGTTTATTCAAGCCCTACGCAATAAACCAATTTTTATGAGAATTGGAATACGCATTCGAATCGATTGATCGAAGTAAAAAAGGTCAAATCAAAGATATATTATTTGTAACATTTACTTTATTAACTCAAATTACTACTTTTATAGTTTCCATAATGTATCATTTAACCTGACCTAGCTGGACCCAGCCCCTTCGTTTCCAGGAGATGGGGACTTCAAACGAATAAACGAATGGTCTCAATGAATGAAATGATGATCGGTTAGTGCCATGCAATGGACAATTTTTTTTTAATCTGAGCATATAAATTGATGTGAGAAATTGTTTGACATATACAAATAGTAAAACACGAAGTATTATTGTTTTTACGATAAATTAATTTCATACAATCCACATTTTTTCAAATTTTAATAAAAATTCGTCACAGCTAGCGTTCAGTTGTACGTGTTTTAATACCTTAATCGTTGGTTCTACGGGTCTATCTACTCTATCTATTTTAATACTTCCGTATATGGGTTATACTTCTATGGGTTGCTTGCTGCTTACAACAGCGCAGAGCATAGAATGAACATAATGTATATGTACGTACGTACGCTCATAAAATTCAGACCTCAAATTCTATTAGCTGACTGCGTTATGATAAATTTTGAAATATAGACTAAATGGTGTACCTGCCTACCTATCATTATTATGATGATTTTTAGTTGTGATGTGCATGAATATAAAATAGTATGGATGGATGTGCATGTGCTAAGAAATCGTCCTAATGCTATATAGGCTATTGAAGGAATGTTGTTGAATGGAATGAACTTCCCTGGGTTCACTACGTTCCCTAACAAAACAGAAGACATTCACAGTTGAATGTAGAGCTGTACACACGTGAAGTTATGTGTTTGACATGCATACCTTACCCCAACACCACTACCAAAATATTATGTTTACATTTTACATGGCAAGATCTCTAAATCTATGTATGATGTATGTTGATTGTTGTGAATTGCGAAGGAGTAAAGGACCTCTACTAGCTCTGAGCTTCTTTATAATACTTCCTTCCTTGTATAGAACGGATCTTCTAAATGCATGATGCATCAAGCCCGACCAGAAGATCAAATATATTTCACAGAACTTATCGCATGTGTTATAATGGGCTTTACCATAGCAATTCGCAAATTATGGTTCCCTCAGTCATTGCAGTGATATAATATATCTTAAAATAAACTTTCACATATATTTATATACACAAATATTATATGTAACTAGAACTCTACAAGCATTCATAGTGCATACATACAACAACAAGCATTAAAACACAAGTTATTCCTAGGATGCTAGGGTGAGAGACAATGAGTATTTGGATGGGAGAAATCCGAATAATATTTTGATGGATTTCTGTTTAGACTGTATTTTTGAATTGTGAAAAGGGGTTCTTTGTTGGTCTAGGTGTCCATGTCATCGTAAAACACATTTCATAGCTTTTGTATGATCAACAAGGAACAAGGGATGAAAAAACCTTGAAAAAATGTAGAATGTAGACAAGTAGCGAACGAACGGAAAAGATTTTAAAACTTTTTGTATATCTGTTGAGATAACTTCAAACACAATTACGTGTCAAACCTAAAGGCATCAAAAATGCATGCCATATATGTTGAATAAGCTGTGAAAATTGTGTAACCTTGACAACCAAAACAATATCGACTAGCCACCATTTTTACAACTTGTACACTACAGCAGCGTTTCGATCCCCTTTAATTTTGAACTGGATGTTCGATCTGGATCAAACTTGGTGGTGATGTAGCTAGCTACCAAGTCAAATTATCTTGCAGACGGACATTCAGACAGACTATGAATATAAATAACATGAGCATACTTGTCAAGCAGATTTTTAATATCCTCGCAACTCCACCTCGACGCAGTTCCTTTTTCAGTTTGGGAGAATTGTTTTAGAGCACAAAGACAAAGTCATTTCAAGGGTACTGTTCACCCAATCACGACATCACGACGCCAATATGATTTTCCTGTTGAAAAATACTGTACACCTGCACAAAAAGAAGATACTCCTAATTCCGTAAATTGCAGATGCAGTTTATGGATCCCCATAATTTCTTCCTCCTATTAAATTGCGACATACAAGCAATTATTGTCAGTTAGTATTTCACATAGTTAGAACACTTCATAAGCAAATGAGGTCAATGACATTACTTTTAAGCATTAGAAATTCAACTTTTGGACTACATCTCTGTTGTAAAATATATTGAGAGCTGTAGTAGTATCTTATTTTCTGTTTAAAAAATTAAACCTGATCATAACATCAACATTTAAAACGACAAAATAATATACACGCACAGTTTAAATTCTGAATACTTTTTGCTGTGTGCAGAATACAGATTTCGTAACCATTCACATTTCATATATCTCCTAATGCTAACGATGATCGGAGAAAATGATTTTCTGGCTTCATGAAAGGGTATAAATTTAACAGATATATATGTCATATCGCTAAATGTCTTTTAAATAACTTTCGCCATTTAAAATCACAGAATTATAAAAGCTCATCGTACGTAGCTAGCAAACTTTAAGTCCTCAATACCAAATACAGAAAATATTATGCCAAGCAATGGTTCTGTACTTTAGTAATACACAAAACCGACACTATGTGTAATTGGCAATTGGCTTTGCTATTAACAATTGACAATTAATGTCAGAATTTAAAAAAAAATCAATGGTGTTTAATAAATTCGCTGTTTGGTTCACACAACATACAAGCAGTGAGAATGAAATCCATGAAACCCCAATTATAAAATTTGTTTGATTCCTTGCATTCATTTTTATTTCTTGAAATCCCTTTTTACCTGAAAAACTTTGTCTCTGTGTCCACCACCGACAAGGTGATAACACACAAAGCAAAGTGACCTATGACATGTTTTTTTAATAAGAAAAAAGGAAGGCTTCCTTCATCCTTTGTCCTTTCAACATTCGTTTGTTGTTTGTATTTGTTATCACTTCAATAAATGCATTTTGTAGGAACGGTTGTGCTTTGTGACTGCACTTGATGGCTAGTAATGAAGCACCCCAAATCCCATTCAACCAATGAAGTGCCTCATAAGAGAATTTTATATTTCCAACAAGCGGAACTTCATATCTTCTTCGTGTTGTTGTGGTTGTGAGCTATTCTAAGCATTTTAATTTAATGTCAACATCTCTTTGTTTCAAAATTAAAGTGACAATTAAATCTGTGCGTCTGTTTGCGTCTTAGTTGTGTCAAGTAGTGTCAAGTAAGTCAATAGAATTGTTCTGGTTGTCGTTATTATTGTTGTCGGTCTACTAAAGGTAAAATGTTACAGTAGTACAACGTCATATATTGAGTACTATACGGTTGTAGACTTGAATTGCGTCGTAAAATTCTAATGGCAAGCAAAGCGGTTTAGTGATTTTTGATAACATCTATTTTATAATCTTGCTTTGATTAGAGAGTATCCTAATTTCGACATAAGACAAATAATGGAGGGTGCTAGTAATGCCAGTGGCGATGGAAAAACTGAATTGGATCAGGTTTTAATCTCGGTGGAACATTACCAGTCTGAACTAGACCGGGATGGCGAAATACGTGAGGTAACTGATTCGATTTAAGTATTAAACCACAATCACTTAATTTATATTAGAGTACGTTATTCACTATTTGTAAATTTTATGTATTTTGCAAATCCAGGGTATTCGGGCAGAAATGAGGGAGCTTGAGAAAACGTTTAAAAAAATCAATTTTACTATTCAAGGGATCCATGGAAACCCCACTGAAGAAAATTGTAAGTATGCTAAATGCTTGTGAACGACAACTGACAGCATTAGTTTTATTCATTTTTTATTCGTTATTGTTCAATATTTGTTATTAACCAAACAGTGAAGGCCACAGCGCGCAAGACTCAGGACAGCTTGGACACCCTTGTAAAACCCTTACTGGTCAAGTTAAATGCAAAAGTACCAACTGGAGAGTACTACAAGTACAACGACAACTTTCGACATACTATCCAGAGGTTGGGATACCTCGCCATCTTTTCTAATTACATGCTGAACAGTTCCTTATGTACTATTTCTGACACTGCTAAGTTGCTCGGGTGTAAGATTTACTGAAAATATTTTTATTGAATTATTTATGGATTTCTTACATGTTTTGCTGATGCTTACTTAATGCTTCCATAATCGATAAGTAACATTTTGATTGTTTACAGTGTCGTCAGCAGAAAACAAAAGTGATGAGCAAACAATCTTTCTGGATTATGATGATTATATTGTAGGCTTATTGGAGTTGGGAAGTGAGCTATCTCGATTTTCGAGGAATTGCGTTACCTTTGGTGAGTGTGATTTTTTTATGTACAGCCAAGACAAAACTAATGAATTAAACTCTGACTCTGAGTAAGAAAGCAATTATAATTTGGAGGTTTTGAAACTTTCAATAGGTGGGAGCATAAAGCGAGTTTACGGCATCCATGAGACAATGAATCAACTGACATGTGGAATGCACAATATTACTTTCAAGAATGATTTCATGCGGAGACGTTATGATGCTTTAAAGTGAGTGTTTTCATTTTATATGTGGCAAATTGTGTAATGAAGATAAAATTAAGTAAAATTAAAATTTCTTTGTTTTTATTTGTAGGTATAACATTAAAGTTGTCGAAGAAGTTATTTATGACCTGAAATTGAGGGGTATTGAGGATAGCGTCAAGGATCTAAATGTCACTAGTGCATCTGGTGATGAGAAGACTGATGAAAAGTAAAGGTTCCTGAACTGTTTACTAGAAATTCATTGAAAATTTTATAATGATATTCATTTATACATGTTGGGTACAGTAATGCGTGAAAGATTTCTATGATGTATGATAAATGTCCAAATTAAATTGAATTTGTCTAACAGTCTACATTAAGTCAAGTATGTCTTCATGTCTACATTGAATTAAATTTTAAATGTTAAATGTTTTTAACGTCTACGTTGGATTAGGTTTTAAATATGTATCTACATTGAATTTTAGTATTTTAGTATCATACATTGAATTATTGAACGTTGGAATTTGAATGTGTGCATTGAGTGTGTTTTGTACGTTTATGAATTTTCTTGTACACTATTTTACTAAGAAGTACAATCAATTGTACTGACATTTTAACTTTGAATTTCACATTAAAACAATGAGTGTTAAATGGGATTGCTAATGAGCTTTTACATGTGTTTTTAACTGTGTAGCACAATCTTGTGTCTTTTTTATTACAAGGCCAAGGTCATCTCATCACAGCGGGGATACTGATGAGTGTTGAATATGACGTGGAACGCACTTTCGTAACATTTCATTTCACATTTCATGATGACACTAGGTGCAAGTTGGGTTCAATAGGCCAAGCTACTATTTTTAGTTGCATCAACTTTACATCTACAAATATACAAAAATTGCATTGAGGGTAACCAGTCATATATGTAAATATCATCAAAATACCGTGTGTAAACTATAATACATATGCTACGACACCTGCACGATTTCATGGTGTGATCGGGGTTTTTAATTCATAACGCCATAAAAAAATATTTTAATAATAAATTGCTTCGTTAGTTTCTAATTTAAAAACTATCAACGAGTATAATCTTTATCATATATTTAACCCATACTACTTTTACTTTTCCATACAATTCTATCGTCACATCACCATGACCTTGCAATTAAATCACATCACATTACATACGTACAAAATCACACACGTTCCAGTTTTTGATACTGTACCTGTTTCATATATGTGTGTGTGTGTTTTTACAAGAAAAAAGTATCTTTACATTTATTACATCATGCTATCAAGAGTTACGCAATCAAAAAAGTACTTGTACTGCTACAATGACATCTATTTCTGATAATTCTTGTACGCATTTATCCAGTGTCCACCGCAGCGGTATAATGTACACATATTATGCCCCAAGCGCATACTATTTATAACATGTTGATTTGCCTGAACGATATGTTAGGATGTTTCCATTTAAGTAAAATGATTAAAACGGTCAAAACAACTGGTCATTTTTCTTTCAATGTTCAAAGAACAAGTTCATGTAACATAAACACAAGTTGTAGTGGAAATCTCATGATGTGTGCAAGAAGTGGTGTGAGAAGGAAATAAAAAACAAGTATCCATATCATTGCATGAAGATGAAATACCAGTCCTTGCGTAAAACATACATACATTATGATTCCTATCTAGATTTATGATATGCATTGGTTCTTGGAGATAACAGATGAATTAAGGCGAATCTTACAAACAGATTTTTATTATGCAGCTAGTCATCTATTAAGCTCGGGATCATCATCAGTGTAGTTCTGCATGTCATGCGTTTAACTTCTCTGACTAAAACAAGACAAAAGTGCGTAGCTGCTTTAAATTGTATGAAATAAATCATTCGACTATATCTTAAGGAAAAGCATTGTTAGTAGTGAACAAATCAATTTATTTTTTGCACTTTACGAATCGTGGGACATTTTGACAACAAAAAACAACAATGTTCAGTTTCGGTAGTCCAAGTAGTGAGCCGATGAGGCTATTGGTTCACTCTGCCAAACAAGTTGTGCAGGTGACATCAGAGAACGAGAGGATCTTGAAGGGATCCGAAATGAGAAATCTTAAAGTTCTCAATGCTAAGCCTGGAGATGGACTTTCCATTATTGTCAACAGGTTATTTTAAACAAAACTTTCATTGCTAATATGATCACTTGCGCAATAAGATATTAAAGATTTATGCAGAAATTATTCCCACATTCAGAAAAAAATTATGTACAAATATTGTGTAGCAGCATGGTTTTGATGAGTATCATCGCAACGATTGAAGTTGCACGTGGTGATGATATGATATAAAGCAGCTAATATATAATATTATTATGAAAAAAAAATATTTCTAAACAAAATCGATGACATATTCAATATTATAGTCATGCTAGAGTTCCAATGCAGTGCTCGAAGCGATTTTAATGCGCCAGCCCTCAGTACCGTAAAATCAGCGATGTATTTAATTTCTCTTTTATCTCTAATGTGGGACAGAAATGGCCATAAAATTTGTCAAAACTCTGGGGAAAATCATTCTAAATTGTTATTCTATTTAAATGTTTTTCAATCATATCAGATCTATAAGTCATAAGTTCGCATTATTCGCAGCTATAAAATAAAAAAATAGAAATTCATGTGGATATGAAGTTGAGGCCATAATGACGATTTTACGCGTGTGGTTTTCCATGTTATATGTATGCCCTCAGTATTCACTTACCTGTGTATTGTATGCGTGTGCATTTCAGAGAGGGACTCATTGAAGCCGTTGGCTATGATAGCGAAATTAAAGCCAAGTTCCGGCATGCTGTATTCGAAAGACAAATAGATGCAAGTGACCTGTGTGTTATGCCTGGTTTTGTAGATGCACATACACATCCAGTTTGGGCTGGGGACCGAGTCCATGAGTTTCGAATGAAGGTAAAGCAGTTAAAAAAGTGTTAAAACATCATCGCTTTATACAAATATGAGCTTTCAAATTAAAGCTTTCATTTAAAATTTTCTTGTTAGTAGTTTGGTTGGCTCTGATCTTGAGCTATATATAGCTACTTTTCTTACAACGATGTATATGAAAATTTATAGATGGTACCACTCATTCCACTATTTACGTCGTACTAAGTTTGCCAAAGGAAGATTAGAGTAGAGACGGGTTTGATCTCAAGATGCCCCAAAAAAGTTCAAGAGTGACTTACTTAGAGAGATACAAATATCAGTCAGTGTACAGCTTCCCAAGATTTCTTTTTAGGAAAAAAGAATAAAACCTTATTTGTAGTTTCCCTTTATCGCATCGCACTGAAGATTTGTCATGTTATCATGGCAACCTAGAATCATGTCAAATATTATCTTAGTATGTACATTGTTGTACTGTCACGCAATACAGTAATTAAGAGTCCGTGGTAAAAGACAGTTAACGCAGAAATGAACTAACATGACATACATTAAGTAGTAAACATCATTAATACACTTTCTTTTTGAGATACGGGTTTTCCCAGGTAAACATAATAAGTGGAGAAAGTTTTTTTTTATGAGCCAGGTGTAATGATCATTGTTGTCTGGAATCTGGAAGTCTGTGAACGAACGTGTAATTAAAAAACGAGTGGTTTTTGGTCGTTTAAATTTAGCTATGGTGATAAATGGAAAACAGTTGGGAGTAAGTTGACGTTAAGTACATGGAGAAAAGGTTAGGAGTTCAGTTCCATTTTTTTGACCCCATTATAGTATACTTACCTTTTAAATATTTACAATCAGAAGCTCATACATACACACATAAATTACCCTTGATTAGAAAATAGTCCTATAGAAACTCAACATATTATACATCAATACAATTCGTCCTGCTGGTAAAATTATCTTTTCCTCAGTCCGCTAATTTTACTCACCAGCAAAACATTCTACATTGAGATTAATGTCAATATGTTTCTGCTACTCATTTATTTTTATCAACTTGTTTTATTTCAAAGAAATTCAATTTTCCCCTTTAAATCAAATCATCCCCCATTTTTAAAGGCGATATCAGAATAGAATAATATACAATTCCTATAAATTTACCACTTATACACTTACCGCAAGAATTACGAATTACCATTTGTCTTTCCCTAGACACATAAATATAATTTCCAGTTAGCTGAAATTTATATACATAAATGAACTAGCATGCTTTTATTATCTTTTTGCATTGCTGAGTTGAGTGTACACGCGTTATGGCTGGCGTTCCAGAGAGCAATATTAAACACACATATTATGCATGCATACACTCCCGAGTCGCAACTCGCATGACATTACCTTTTCCTACAAACTTCTGCTGAATTTCCTCTTAGACGTTTCCATTGCCAAATCTAACAATCAGTGCAAGTGCGTATATGCATGTTCTATTCTTACTAGCTAAACTGACCCTTTTCTCCCCTTTCTCTTTCACTACTGCACCCTTATCGTCAAGACGACAATTCAAATAGAATGCAGATTAGGAACAGTGGCCTGGCCAACTAAGAACAGGATAATATCTGTGTGTTGTGTGTGTACATATTCACGATAAAACACAGAGATTGAGAGAGATGCAGTAAGAAAGTCTCATGCATTACCATAACCATCACATCAGTTCCTCCACTTTCCAACTGTTTTTATTTTATTTTTTTGAGCCTGAGTTTTGATGGGATGACTATAAATGAATGTAATGTTGGTGAGGGAGCAAACCTAACCAAAAAAAGTAGCAGTATAATGGCTTTAACACGAAGAAAACATAATAATACTTGCGTGTACAACACACGTCACACGTACAGGTGACATTTTCTTTGAACAATTTGTTTGTGTGGATGCTGCCTTTAGATGTTGTTTTGAAAGAACCAAAAACAAAATTGAATTCAATTTGCTAGATTTTGTACATGGTAGAAAACGTGCTGCTTTTATACTGACTTATGTTATATTTTGTACACTTCTCTCTTGTCTTATTTTCACAAAAGCTTGCTGGAGCGAGCTACATGGAAATTCATAGCACAGGTGGTGGAATTCATGCAACCGTGGAACATACGCGGAGAGCGTCCGAAGAAAGTCTCTTTCGTAATTTAAGAGATAGACTGTTACGAATGACTAGATCAGGTTTGTTGCTCACTGAAATAAAAAATAATCAAGTAGCTATGCATACGAAAAAAAGCTTGTGTGTCTAAATTGATTTTCTTCTTTTGTCAAAAACTTGCTATACTGATTTGAAGGTTATTTTTTTAAATATCAAATTAGCTCTATTCATTTTCAATGAAATAAATCCTCATTTCTCTCTCTCGCTCTCCAAGACTTTGGAGGGTTCTTTGTTTATTTACATGGAAGTGTAAACAATTGTTTCTTTTTTTTCTTTCTCTCCTTTTTTAGGCACTACCCTTGTTGAGTGCAAGTCTGGCTACGGTCTAAATGTCGACACAGAACTGACAATGTTGAGAGTTCTGGAGAGAGCCAAACGGGATCTCACTTTTGTGGACATTTCTACAACCTTTTGTGGTGCTCATGCCATCCCAAAATCTCCCAAGTACATATATATAAATAATAATAAGTAGTAAAAATGTGTCCTTTCCCTTCCCCCACATTATCTTGCATACTTTCTTGAATCTATTCAGAGATTCACAATGCCGCAGAGTATTTAATAATGAACAGAAATCTTATGCTGTACTTCATAAACCCAAGAAGATGCCAACAATAGTGTCTATTTTGACATACATAGGTGCACTAAAACAATATAATTAATTATTACATAAAGAACGAACAACATCATAAGAGTGGGTAATAATATTATGACAAAAAAAGCTGAATACCCTTTCTAAGATTTTTGGTAGTGAAAAGGATGGCGATGACACCAAGTTGTCAGCACAGTTTCCTTCCACTGTCATCCACCTCCACAATCTCCACCACCACCACAGCCAGTCGGGTCTGTGTGTGTAGAAAAGTGGTAAAAAGTTAAAATAGACTTTACTTAGCATGCCCCTTTATCTGCTTTATGTCTTACGATTAAATGCTCAACATATCTAATGAGTCTGTAATATTGCTAGCGAGTGGTAGTTGCTAAGTTGTTGAGGAAAATGAAGCGAAACTTTTATACGGAATAATGATGATGCCGGTGTTTTCCCTCTAGCCCACCAAATAAATCATTCCGTAGTAAATTGTAAATCTAGAAAGCAAAGAGAAGAAAAGCTCTTCAAGCTTTTTGTATGTCTTGAAATTGTGAGGTTCATAAAAGAAGCAAAGAATCATTGGTCATGAATTAGATATCCCCATTGACGAGAACATAATTTATTAACTATTTTTTGAGTAGTTGTCCTATGATGAAGATACTAGCTATAGATAACGTTTTTTCAGAGCGTCACGTCTATCTATTCTGCAATTTATTTTATGCGTAAACTTTACTAGGAAACACACACTTTCTGCATTGGTTTCGTGTTTTCTTATCGTTAGTCGACTCTTAAAACGGGATACATAGATAGCAAATTTTGATGGAAATCGGGATTGAGATGCTTCTCAGTGTGCTAACCATTGTAATAGTGATAATGAATTGAGTTATAATATTTTGTGTAAGTTCAAAATTATTTACGAGTTGATAATTTAATTCATAAATTAATGCATTTGCAATATTTTTAATAATTTGTGATCACAGTGATCAGAATTTATATGACAAGGCGTAAGGGATTCTTGAGGACTCGCGACATCAATCAACGCAGGCATGTTTACTTTGGTGTAATAAAACGTATATATTCGCATGAAGTCCTATTACTCTTAATTTTATTGCACAACGCAATCAATAATTTAATTATTATTCATACAAAAAAGAAATAAGGACAAGGGATGATTGACTGCGCGTATTAAAAAGAGAAGCAAAAACCTTTAAAAAAGAGAGGTGATGGCTATTTTCATAATTTAGACAGTCATGTAATTAAAAAAGGGGCGGAAGTCGTGATGTAACATATTCATCAAGCCAGTTAGTTTAGTAAAGAGTGAATGTGAAGTCCAGCAGTATTTCCTAGTTTACGTTCGTGTAGCGGAAAGCTATGCAAGTGTCTGATTTTGAGAAGTGTGATGAGTAATTCCAATTTAGGAAAGTTATGCAATAATGGCGTGTTCATTTATGCAGATATTAATATGCGAATGAATATTTAGGGAACTAACCGAGGAAGAAGCTACTAGTGCTGTCATCAACAATCAACTTCCTGCCGTGGCCAGAGCTATACGACTTGGGGAAATCACTGTTGATAACATTGATGTCTTTTGTGAGAAAGGTGTTTTTGAGTTGCAGTCTTCCAAAAGGATACTTGAGGCTGGCAGGGCTCTCGGTCTCCGAATGAACTTTCACGCTGATGAGATTAATCCTCTTGGTGGTGCCGAGGTAAGACATGGAATGATAATATCAGTCTTGGAGTAGTGTAGTTTTTTTGTACTGCACTGGTAATTTCATAGTGTTCAGTGTTCGTATTATGTGTAGCCTACCACGTGGAAAGTAATTTACAAATTTTTAATAGACAATAACAACTTTTCGCAAGGAATGGCATTATTAAAGAAAGTCGTTATAAAATAATGCAGTAGCAGATATCATGATACGTATGTCTGGAAAAAAATGCTGCACTCTCTCACAATACTAATCTCTGACAAGATGAAATTCGAGTGCTTTCAATGCATCATGTTAATGATAAAATGTCATGTGAGAAAATTGGGTTAGACAAGGCGAACTAAAACAAAACATTCCGCTAGATATTCATACACTACAAGTACATATTTAAGGGTTTATAACCATTTCCTTGAAATTTATTCGCGCATTCTAAGCTTAAGTTTGAAAGTGCATCCATTTAGCAAAATATTATGATAAAAAAGGTCACGTCACGATGCTGCTTTCTTTGCAATGCCTGTTGTACGCGTGCTATGCATATGCAGCTAAATATAGATCAGTGATCAGATTTGGTACGTTTTTGGTCAATTGGTTGAATGAATCCAGGTATTATCCGGGCGAATGTGTGTACAAATTATAATAAATATACCTATACATCTTTACGTAACACAAATATAGGCAATCTGTTAAAACACAGATGGGCGCCTCAATTCGAGCGGAAGTGATGAGTCATCTGGAGAAAATATCTGACAAGGCGATAGATGAAATGGCAAAATATGGAGGTATAGCCGTGGTTCTACCAACTACCGCTTATATCCTCAAACTTGAGCCTCCACCGGTGCGAAAAATGATTGACGCCAATGTTCCTATTGCTCTAGGATCCGACTTCAACCCGAATGCATACTGTCTATCAATGGTAAGAGAAACGAAAAAAATACGTATAATTTTCGACGGCTCATGAGTGCTGTAATACTTTTTTTGGGGGCAAATGATACAATGAAGATAAAATACAGCTGTATCAAATGCGGACAAGAACTAACTATCATCATAAATATTGCTTTCAACTAAAATTGTGTAAAACAAATTGGCATGATACTAGGAAGACATTTTTGACGAGCTCATGCATCAAAAAAAACGAATGTTTTGACATGATGACTTTTTTCTATACATTTTCATCTACTTGAATAGCCACTGGTGATGCATTTAGCGTGCATTCTTTTTAACATGAGTTTGGAGGAGGCTGTTGTGGCAAGTACGATCAATGCGGCTGCATCCCTGGGAATGTCAGAAACACATGGGTCCGTTGAGGTGGGAAAGATGGGAGATTTAGTACTTTTGGACATACCAACGTAAGTTGCAAAGCATGATAATATTTTTTTTTAATCTATCACCAATTGCGAAACAATACAAGTCAAATATTGATGTTCTCTGTGGAAATATGGCAGGTGGGAACATCTAATTTATCAATTTGGAGAGCATGATCATCTTATCCAGACGGTGGTAAAGGGAGGTCTTATTGCTTACGACAAGGCCCATCTATGATGATTGGAACTCATTCTTTAGCTCCAATTTATATGCATAAAAAATGAAATACACTTTTATGAAGAATGAAAATATAAAGTAAATTGTTTCTTCAATATCCGGAGAAATCCTAATAATTTCCGTAAAAAACCTTTGATCACTGATTCATTTCCTGTTCATCTTTACATTGATTGTCTATATAGTAATGCACAAGAATCGTATGGTTATGTATCTCTAAACCATGCTTTTATCCGGTACGGGTGGGGTACTAGTTGGGTTTGCAGGTTTTTAAGGTAAGTTGTAAGTTATTTGCACAACATCCCAAATTCCCTGCAGCGACAGGTTCGACTCATCATTCGAGCTAAAAAAAAGTATTAATGTATTAAAATGACAGGTCTATTAAAAAGTATCAGGAAACAAAATACAAAATGATAGTATTACATACATTCGCAATACGCTGCTGGTAAGGTTTTTTTTTACAAAAATTGAGCAATAGAGGCTGATGAACAATGCCGATTTTTGCATGTGTCGTATGTAGATTTGAACATGAACACATCAAACAAAAAAGCAACTGAATATCAAGATATACAAGTAAATTTTCTAACGACCGAAATTCCTGAGTCGGAATTTTTTAAAGATTTAAGCAGTACTCGCTCAGAATGCTTAAAGTGTACTCGCACTTGTTTGTATCCCGTACGTCCGTCGGTCGCACCGATAAATCTGAAAATTCGATAAATTGGAAGTTGACCATTGCATTGACGAGAACTATGTCTAACCGTCTACTATGGCAATTTTCAATTATACAAATCCGCTACCAGGAAATCATATCATATCATATCTTTGTTTTCCAAACGATTCAAACAAAAATATCGTTATTGATTATATCTTACATTTATAGATGCATTGAAATAATGATCCATTAACTTAACGATGCTGATACAAAAATATCTACCATCAATTTATAGCTATGTGACTGTGACATAGCTTTCATAAGAATCGCCAAGAAAGTTCATACACAACACAAAATATTAGTAGCTTGTTGTATGGTAAGTATTCCAATGACTTTTAAGCTTTTCGCCGTGTTTCGATAATACAATGCACTAGTAACTAGATCCAGATTGACGACAACTACTACCAAGAACTTTATTGACACGGCGTTGTAATAACCATAATAACGCACATAATATCCAAGTTTCATGTCAATATTTGTACCTTGTGCCACGATGTAAGCGATTTGTACAAGTTTAGCTGGTCTAATTCCTTGGAATAATTATCATCACACAAACCTATCATGACCATCATTATCGTCATGATGATTGTCAGCATCATTCATTCATTCCATGAGTTTTCCTAGATTGAATCGTAGAAACGGAATTTACTCCCCTTTTTACTTCTTCATGTTGTGCAATATGCATGTACGTTGTTTTTGGATTCCACTTACACATCACAGTGCGGAATAATATATAAACTTGCCCTACCTCTTTGAAAAAGAGAAAGTGAAATGATGCTAGAAATCTGAGGAATGTCTCAAGCGTCTTCGTTCCAATCTCATTTTCTTCAGTCATGTACATATACTGCACAAACTCACGCCATCACTAAACACGTTTCTCTTCCCCATCTGCTCAACACACAAGTACACATATATGCGGCACAATAGGAATACAAAGGCGAAATAAAAAAATACACTTACTTACATATGTATCGACGAGATTGATTCCAGTGATTATTTATGAGTTTACTTTCAAACTTACTTTTTAAAACTTCACAAAGCTAAGAACTGACGAGAAAGGGAATACACACAATCGAGAAAGATGGACAGCGCAAAAGAAACAAAAAAACACGAGTGCGAGAAGAAAAATGGTGAACCGGGATTCCTAGTTGTTGATGATGATGACGATGAAAATTGCCTTGCATTCTTAAACAGAAGAATAAGAGAAAGCAAAGAGCATAACAGGAAATTGAGAACAAAAAGTTGTCAAATTACATTTACATCTCGTTCGTTACCTTCCATCTGTCCATACATGGTAGTGCACGCGTAACTCACATAACAAAAGATGGTGAGTGAAAAAGCGGCATCGTGCTTAATACAGCTCAAATTCCAATTGTTTTTTTTTCTATTCAGTTAAAGGTAAGTTCATATTCATAGTATGAGAATGAACAATGAGTGCAGAGTGAAAAAAAAAATTGATGAAAGAATTTCTGATTTTTTGTATTGTGAACTGAGTATAGTAGTTTTGGTTAAATATGTAATAGCAATATTATGATTGTTTCATTCCCATTCTCTTGGAGAAAGAGAATGTGTGTATATACAAACACGAATCATGAGAAAAGGGGCAATTTGGTTTCGTTTCGTTTGATATGTCTCGAATCGACACCTTTCTTTTACACTAGCTAACAGAAAGGTGAGGGTGTGTGATGTGTAACATATATACTTTAAGTTGGTTGCATATCCCATCAGCTAACTGGGGCAAATCAAGAAAGACCGAATAACAAGATAACTTATTCCTTTTGTGGAAAACAATTCACTTCAGATTTTTGTTTAATGCATTGCTCGACTTGCTAAAATATGCCGTGCCGGATTATATAACTGAAGGTATCGTGCCGTGCTTCAAGATCTACGTAAGTTTTCATATGTTTTGTGTTGGCAGGCACGAGATAAGTTTATTAAACGCTAAGATCATTTATTTTGTTCGCTGTTTTCTGTTATTCAATCAAGTTAGTTTGTGTATATCATGAAAGTTAAAACGTCTGTCTCCCACCAACCTTGACCTTGCCAATATTTCAGAAGTATTTTCAGCTTACCTCAACGAAAGTCAGAAATTTCATGTGGAGCAACGGAACACGATACTGGATGGCTGCATCTATTATGTTGTTATATAACTTTATAATACTTTTAAAATAATTTTGTACATTTCGTTATTGTGGTGGGTGCATAGACTGGTTGGCTTTGGCTTTCATTGTTGAACAAGCTGCCATCATCACACACAAAGTAGTCATATTTCCTCGTAGTTCTATTGCATTGCATGTGGGTCATGATTCCTGTTCCTGTTCTGCTTTTCCAATTCCGACACATGCACACTTCTTTTTTATCCACGGAACCTTTGTTAGTTTTTTTTATCCAACTCATGAATAAGTGACCACACACCATTGTCGTTTTTTTATTTGAAGTGTTACTTCTGCAACGGCTTTAATCATTTCATCGCACTCACTTTTATTCAGTTCATTGGCTAACCTTTTCCCCAGGTTTTGTTCAGTTTTCTCTCTTATCCCACTCTTGTGCTTGGTACTTACATTCAATTTCGTGGGAAATGGAACCGACAGACCGACCGTGTGAGTGGATTTGGGGATTTTTTTGTGAACAATCTCTTTGGCTGATTAAATCCTGGTAATGCTAGCTTTTGTAAATCGTTTTTCGACATTGTATGCTGGCATTCTGTAAAAAGACATGCAAATAAATTATATCCAATCAAAATGGTGAAAACTAGTCAGGAATTTGTTGAATAATTATTAATGCTTTATAATTAAATTAGATTTAATAAGGAGTTTTTTAACTGCGTGACGGCAAACAGTTTATTTAATTCCTTTAAACTTGTTTTTATTTTGGAAAGTAGCAATTCGGCATAATTTTTACAGGTCTTGTTGGTTTTTATTTATGTTTTTTTGTCAAAGGCATATTTCGTGCACCAAAAACTTTTTGAAAAGCGCTTGATGATAATAATATATATGTATATATACAGTTATGGCAATACTCATATATTATATTTAAACAATTTCTCGACATTTATATTTAAATATTGTACATTACAACAGATGCTTTTATAGACATATCTATCTTATTAATAATGTGCCATATTAATAATAACATATTATAAAACAGTGTATTGGTAGATTTTCCCGTGACAAAAAGTCTCAAAAGGCTTAACTATTTATAATTTATTTTAATTCTGCCTCGCTTCTGATTGTGTTATGTGTTGTGTGTGAGGAGGCTTGACAAAATGTAGTGAATTTCTTAAATCTTAGATAATTTTGTTTTGGTCTCGTTGTGGTTCAGTTATAAACAATTGGTAATTTAAATCAATTTGTTAAAGAATTGCTAAACTTTTTTTCTTCAGATAATTGTACAATTACTAATCGTAAGTGAAAAAATCTATTAACCATAAATAATACACATATCAATTCAATTTACTAAATACATTTCCAGCAATCAACAAATTATGATATCATTATCATACAATTAAAACTTTACATTTAAAATCTCAATGTTAATGAACTATTAAAATCGCTTATTGTTTATTTGCACCAAATATGATAAATTTAACGATGACTAGTTCATGTGTTACCAACACCCAAATTTTTATTTTAAAGACACGAGGAATACCGGAGTCCACTTGTAGACATAGGAACTACCCATTAAGTTAAACAAAAAATCTGATTGCTAAATACTTTCATATTTCAAAAATATCCTCTTGTTTTCTCATCTACAGAAACATCTTAGGCACAAAACCACCGTGCTACTATGCAATACAACTAAATCTTAATCAGTCAACGGGTATATGGATGTGTATGTATGTTTTATTGTTGGACAACCATTAAAATAAAATATAATTCCGTTTGTAATGAAAATAAAAGGTAAACATTATGAATAATCTCTTCATCTGCTCGTCTATCAAGACATTACATAAATCATAACTTTTTCGTCGAAACTCAACTTTCTTTCAAATAAGTCGAAAATAATTAACCTTTAAACAAATAAAAATGTAAAAAAAAATTACACAAGCACAAAAATCATCAAAATAAATCTTTTATAAAAACGTTTACATTTAAAATGTGATATTGATAAATTCTTATGCAGAATGTTCTTACACTTTCACTTCTCTATAATTTAATTTTAGTGCATCGATTTATAATTTCCTTGTTCTAGTATATTCATTAAGTCATTATCATATTACTAATATTACATATATGTTTCTTATACTATACATGATAAGTTATATTTGAAGGCAATGAGATGCTGCGTTTGCTGATGAGGACGATGATAGTACAGTAAAACAATTATAAATAATAATATTCAAGTGAAATTTAATCTATTCAAGTATTAATATTACTATTATCCTAGGATACTTGGCTACTTTTGTTGATTTCAAGGTGCTGTGTCACTTTCTTAAGGAAAAACAGTAAGACTCCTCAAAGTGAAGGTTTTCGGGAAATGGTCTAATAGCACATTATGCAAACAAGCAGGAAACAGAGAAACGTCAATCTTGCTGTAATGATGAAAACACCAGGAGAGAATGTTATAATACCATTTTGTGAGAAAATGTCACCACAATACATATACATGCAAGTTTTGCTGTACAAGTGAAACTGAGTAAAAGTCAAATCGTCACAATCACAATAATGCAAGACATGTGTTTTGAAAACATCTCGGGGAAAAACAAACCAAACATGTCATTTACAACAACGCAATACAATGATAATGGTAAATGGTGAAACATCTATCTTTTTTCTGCTTCAAACCTGTGCTTTTCAGAAAACATAAAAAAACGTCGTCCCTCGAATTCCCACATCACCTGGGGTGCTTCTAGTGAAAAGTAACAACGTAAAAACAACTTTCATTCGCCATAACTGCCTGACCTTAAAAAAGAAGAGCTATTATTCAACATAGTTCATCCTTTAAAATGTCTCGACTCGTTTTTCGGGTATAAATGAGACACGAGCATATAACGACAGATCGACAAGCGTTTTATTTTTTGCGGCTCCCCAGCACAGTTTTCCCTCAATTTTCTCTATCGCCCGGTTATGACATTTAAATTATACATTTTACAGTATTACGCTAACACACAAAAAGCAACGACAGCACACAGTGATTTTTTTAAACCGGCCCAATAATAATAAATACAATTATATTACTGGTGATAACAGCCTCTATCTCGTTAAAATCACATTTCATGCGTACCTAGTAAAACATTTTAGATTCCCCAAAATTACATAGACTAGTTTTAACAATAAACATGAAAGAGGAAAACCAATTTTGTCTTTGTGGAATGGTGGGAGGTCTATAAAACCAATTTGTTTGCCTGTATTCAGTGTGTGGCCATGTATTCCATTAAGTATGGAACTATTTTTTTTCTGGATAAAATTATACAAAGTTTGTGTGTAAAACTGGCATGAAGAGAAGAGGTGAAAGCAGTGTATCAATTTTCATGTTGTTTCCAAAGTACTGAATACAAAATAATGTCACTTACTGCCGTGCCGATACAGTTTTGTAGCTTTTTGTTTGTTGAAATAAGTATTTGGGCCGGCGGTGGATTGGAAGTCGATTCCGGTAGTAAAGTGTAAATATTATGTAGGTTAGGTATGTAGCTTATCGTTAATTTGCTGTTTTCCATTTTGTACGCAGTAGTAGCACACAAAAAAAGAGAAAGTAGATGCATGTCGACTGTTGCGGGTGATTCCTGGAGTACAGCTTAATGGGAAGGTGAAATTCATTGAATAATGATGAGGAGGAGGAGAACATATATAGTGTAAATTATGTAATGTACACAGACCATTTTGACATTTTATATCTATATCCAAGAAGTAGATGATTTCACTTATTTTTATTATAAAAGCTAAAGGGCGAAGCTACAAAACTCCTCCAACATCATCACCATAGTGAAAACGACGTACTAGTAAATTGGGTAGGAAAAAATAAGCCGGGAGCTCGGTGGTGATCATAGTTGTAGTTATCGAACTGATCAGGAAAACTACTAGTATTGTAGTAATAATAGTGGTGGTGGTGGTGATATGGTTGAGTCGTGACGAGCCGTTGCAACCATCCGCATCATCGCAACTCTGTAGACAACCTTTGACATACCTGAAAATGACAGGTATAAAAACAAGAAAAGAACAACAGAGAGATATTATTATTATTACATGAGAAATCAAAAATGTGTACGTAAAAAAAATATAATAAAGGGTTACAACGAACTACATAAAAAACATGGTAAAAGGTGAACTCAAAAAGGTGGACATGGGGCAAAAGAAAAAAAGGAAGAAAAAAAACAATATAACTTGAGTGTTTTATTATTGTACTTTTTTTCTGTGCTACCGGAAAAAAACTACACAACAGACTACTGCTGATCTAGTTGAAATGTGTGTTAGTTTCGTAGGTATATATTCGGTGTTACTATAGTATCAGAGAGCAGAAAATTGTTCACAAGCAAAAACCAAGGTATATGTACATATTTAGCTTAAGCGTTAATAGAGACACAACTAACTACATAAAGAAGAACAAAACAACCTGTATATTATGTCTATGTCCTTATTTTCTATAGATATTTCAGAGAGAAAATGCTACGCATGTTTGTCTTTGTTGCATTTTTTTTCTCTCTCTCTAATACTAATAGAAGTACAAAGTATTATATTTATATATTGTGTTACTTTGTTTTGCATTACAATTCACAAAGCTTTTTTTTATTTTCTCGAGAAAACAACACGGATACATGCACATGGCATGGCAACAAGGAGCCTTTTGCGTGTACCTACTACAAAAAGCCCAGCGACCAGTAAAACTCATATAACGGCAAAGCAAATAAACCAGCGTATTAAGCAAAATGTTCTACATTAATGTAATATCTTGTTCTGCCACAACGCTGATGTTGCTGCCGACAACCTTACTTAGAAAACAACTTTAAAGCAGTAAAATACAGAGTACAACGGTAGATCATAATGTGTAGAAGTGTCATGACATGAATGTTGGCATATTGCATGTTTAGGTAGAAGAGGGGAATGAAAAAATGTGCGATGTAAAATGCCAACATTGTTGTCATCGTAGTCTTTATTGTACATAAGGAAATTGGGTCTATTAGTCGGTAGAACTGATTCAAAAAAGGTAATACGAACGGGATGTATATCATATCGAAGTTGAAATTTCATCGAGTTTTCTGATGTAAAGTTAATTTTACTAAGAAACGACAGTATCAAGTATGCCGTGTACATTTCTTATATACAGTGAAAGCACACACGAATAGTTTTGTGAACAGAGGGAACACGTGTGTAACATGAATATAAGTTAGGAAGATACATAGATGCAGTTAAGTAGTATTAATATCACATGGTAAGTTAAAAAAACTAATGGAACAACAGCCATGAAAAGTCGCAAAGTCAATTTTAACCGGAAATCAGAATGACGTACACGCATACCATGTATAGTGTACATATTGCGTAATATACACAAACCCACATACCATAATAGTATCAAACAAAATCTCACTATTTTTACACTCTTTACCGTCGATTTTACATTATGGATGCTTTAAAAGTAAAGAACTTGGAATTAGCTACATAATCATACATACTACTTTTACATTTTAACTATTTTGAATCATAACACAATAAAAACATGCCGATATTTAATTTCTGTTACCCGAAGGTATTGAAGCGAGGTTATCTGATTTCTACTTTTTAGCTGTTCCAATATTTTTTCGGAAATTTTAATGTAGGTACATAATGTACTCAACGTATTTGTCTTCACTTTTTATGCATGTAGCTATGTTATCATTAGAGAGTTGATTGAAATTTCTCTTTTCTGTGGTTGGTCATGTTTGACAGTTGGTACACAAATATCAACCGGCAAACCAGATGTAACCAAATGCGAGACAATACAAAGAATTGTTGGGTTTCTCCAGTTTGATGAACTAGATGAGAAAAAATCTGAATTTTAAGAAAATTCCAAGTTCCCACTGACTTATTCTAAGAATTCGTCATAAATTATATTTAAAGCTTTATCCAATCTGTAATTTTAATCGAAGCTACAAAGTTATTGAGCTCTAGTGACAAATAGCTTTTTAATTCTCATCAAGTGAAAGGGTAAACCAACTGGGAAAATTATGTGATTCATAACGTTTTGAATGAAACAAGCATACGGATGGACGTTTCTATAAGTTCTAGGCACCCTTTGGAACATTGGAAACTTTTCTCGGTCCATCCACATTCCACATACGACAAAAGGTGGATGTGATAACTGGCTTGGGTTACAAAATATAAATGGTAATGGATACATAATGCAAAACAAGTAATAGTTTACAAGTATAAAATATACCTAGTATTTACTACGTTTCAAATTCAACATGACATACGTACTACAAGCGCAAGGTATGTTCGTAGCGGTGTGTATATAGTGCTTTGTTTTTAGGTTTGTCAAATATGGCATGTCTGACGCTAATAGCAGCGGCTGCGGCAGCAACATGAAAGCTAATACAGGCATGTTTTTGCCAGTGCCGAAAATGCACGTAAAACTGGAGTGTACACATGTAATAAAATGTTGCTATGGTATTTTTTATTTTTAGTCTTCCTTATTTATTTATCACATAATATCTATGTCCCTAGATATCCATGCTCACATTTGTGACATCGCATTCCTTGATAAATTCATGCAAATGATACACACATGATGTGCAGTCCACTTCACTGATTAGGACAGCGATATGATGATGACAGAGAATCGATAGAAGGGGAAATTCAGTTTCATGCAAGGATGATATGACTATTAAGTCAAGTAACAAGATTCATAACTGTGTATATAGCTAATTACATTTTTATTTTTTATTCTTCCGTCGTAAAGTGTCTAGCAGATGTGTCCAACTGTTGCCGGTACAATTAATGGAAAATATATATATGAAGACTAAAATTTGTTGGCCATTTTCTCCATACATCTCAAAGCTTGTAATGGATGGAAATGGAAAAGTATAGTAAACAAAATGATTTCCAGCTAATGTATCGTATTTCGACATGCTCAAATTTATTTTGTTTATTCCTGGAACAACAAGCAAATTTATGTGGGAAACAATGGAAGCACGATGAAGAGTATCACGACGGCTCACTGCACCGCACTCACATCGTCACATCTCTTTCACTTTTCTAGGACTTTTTTTTGCTGTGATTGAAATTTCTTGCCAAGCGTGGTAAAGTTGTAAGGAATCACTGGAGAGAAGTGCTGAAGACGCGTTTGAAAATGCTTTTTGTTTCACTTTCAATTGTTTACATAGTTATATCATTTTTCAAAGATAAAATAAAATATTTTATGTCTAGGTGATTTCACACTTCTATCATACATAAATTTGCTGCATGATTTTTTTCTTCAAAGATGTTTTTTTAACCGTTTCTTGTGTATATGTATGTACCTTGCACTCATGCAAGCCTAAAAATTGAAACGGATTTCATTCAATTGGAAAACCGTAAAATACTGTAGAAAATGTATGACAAAAAATAATACGATATAGATATTTAATATCTATTCATGACTTTTTTTTCCATATGTATACTTCAGAAATCTCGAATTTAGCAAACATACATGGCAGCACTACTGAAACACCAACGCAATGTACGCATAATATGATAAAAGAAAATGTATGTCTCATGTCGCCTGATTCTCATTTCTAGATTTCTATTGAGCAAATGAAATGGCTAAATGCTTAGAAAACAGTAGTGGAGCTTTGGTAAAATATCTCAAACACCTTGACGAACATGACTTTCAGACTGCTCAATATAGCAAAACAGGAATGGAAAAATTTACATATGTTAATGTATTGTTTGGATACTGTGAGCATTCGACTAGCATTGGAGAAAGGCAAAGTTTTCTCGGGTAAGTTACTATTGGGTTTTTAAATAAAAGGGAAAATTTTATGTGAATCGAATTAATACCCCAATCAAGTTTCTAAGAAACATACGTTTAATGTTCTGTTACGTATTTTTTTGAAAATAAAGTATTATGCGTTTTGACTAGCACGATTATTGTTTTAGTGATTACAAGTTCCAGTTATTGTTATTTTTATAATAAACAATATAAATGACACTTGTAAGTATGTATGTAAATGTAAGTATGCTAGTTACAAAATGGTTTCATGGTAGTTCGTTATTATCACCAGTATAAGCAAAACAGTCAGAGTCAGAAAACATTGATGCTATTATATTACAAATATTATTGAAATATCGAAAATTAATACACATCATATCCATTTACACGATACCTGTTTATTAATCACAGCACAGTATTTAAAGCCACACAAATATTTAATTAATTAATTAGTCTGTATACTTATTTTATTTAATGATAAAGAACACTCCAACGCATTAAAGCACAATTTAACAAAGAGCGGCTGTTGTGAGCGGTGGATTTGTAGTGATGTGTTTTAGGTAAGTTTTCATATGAGTGGATAAAGAGTGTAGTGTAAGACAAAAATGTGAATTGTGAAGTGTACATAAGTTAAAGATAACACATAAGTGCATCACAACAACAAGGTAGTGTGGGTGTGAAAATATGACCGCTAACTATTGTGCTGTTGCTGCTTCTTTTTGTGTCAAATCAAAATGTGACTTTTAAAGGCGTGGAACATTTTTTTTTAAACAAAGAACACAAAAACAATACAATTGTTTGTACCTGTCATCGAACCAAAAGTGACCGCAATGACTCATTCGAGTGATTTCCGTGTCAACGTTTAGCGTCCCACTGTCCAAGGCACATCCTCTTACAGTTATTGTTTCCCCTGTGTCATCTATGTACAATATTAATTAGAGTCAGACAGGCTGGATAACAGATGAATAATGCCTTTCTCTTAATTTCTCTACGAATATCCCTACTTCCATGGCTTATATAAAAATCTCATAATACCCTTATCCATTGCATGTATTTCTATCTACTCTTGTCTTGCTTGAATAGGCTTCCTTCTAATCTGCATAATGCAATGCAACTGCAACGTCTAATCCAATTTACAAGTTTTTCCAACTTAAATTCCGATGAAACTCTATAAAAACGCATCAACACATGGTTTTCTTAAAGCAAGTATCTGACATACTACTAACTTGATTACAGAAAGGATATACACACTAATATGAATTTTCTCTAAGATTGTAAAGGTTAAATAGAGTCCACTTAATAATGGTAATGAAGTCTCTACGAAATAAGTGTACACACCACACAACTCTGTTGACTCTTTTCTGCATTTCATTCCATACCAGAGACAGATAAAGCTATTATTTTCCTCGGCCAATCTATTTTGTTGTTGAGTCACAGTCAGTGAAAGAGTAAGTACCTTCAGAAAAGCCGTGAAATGGGGTGGTTGGTAGGTAGCTAAGCTGTCAAAATACTCTACAGGGAATCCAACAGCACAGGAGTTTTCCAGCAATTACTTTTTCTCTACGGATATATTATGTCTTGTAGTCTACAGCCTCTATCACCTAATAATGCAATGTTCATATTTGTATCTCAACGTGCGTCTAAAATAGATATTTGCTTGTGTAAATTCATAGTATGCCATATTAACCGGCACATTTAACACTTTTTTTTAGCTTCGGCAATAAATTCACAAATTTCAACGTTAGCTTTTGTTGAATTGCCCGTTGCGTTGCATTTTGGGAAAGTGTGCAAAGTAGGGACTGTGCAAGTAAGTGGGCGAGTAGGGACTCATTTCATCATGTAATTTCTTCTTGCTTACTCAAATGTTTTTCCGTAATTACTTCAGGAGCTCAAGTGGTAAAGAAATTTCCCTTCAGGTTATTATGTTGCTACAACCACACTCTTGACTTTGACTTGGAATGTAAACCAACATTGTCATGCCTTTGGAAAGAAGACTCCAGACACAACCGACCCGACCAAAGCTCTCTTGGCTAGGTTAACCTCATATATTTATATATGTAGGTTGACAATACAATACATCCTTTACTTCGTGTGATGGACTTTAGATGCGCTGCATGCGACTCATGCCAGTGTAATTAACAAGCTTGTTTACACGCAAAGTTGACAATCAGGAAAATGGACAAATAAAGAAATTAAAGAATTTAAGTTTGCAATTTTATCTTTTTTGGTAGTGAAGTTCAGATTCGCTCATAGTTCCCTTGAAAACAACTGTCTTGCAATGACAATGTTGAATTATAAAAATTACATGCACATTGTATACAACCTTAATATCCTAACGTATTATTCTAAATTGTAAAAGCATACGGAATACAGCTTAACATGATTGAGAATGCATGCGGAAAAGTGCTTCTGAGAAAAAAAATATTCCTGTATATTTTTTCAGTTCATTTGGTGTCATCGAATGCTAAATGTTTATCACCAGATATCATAGAGAAATGCAAACGAATCAAATTAATATTTTATACGAAAATAGTAGACGAGAGCTATCAGTTAGTAGTAGTAGAAAGAGGTGTCAACTTTGGTTAACTAGTATGTTAAGAAGGGAGAATATTTAGGAGAGTATTTAACTACCAATTTCTAATTCGTTTGTTAGAGATGCCAACAAAACATACGCTTGTCATTTATTTTTTTGAGCTCCTTGTAATCGAAATACATTCTCTGTAAGAGAATAATACTTTACGAAAAGTCCCTATATTATCTGTAAATATAGCATCAACCTAACCACATCGACATATCAAATGGTTCAATATTTACGTAGGGGAACCCAAAAGTAATGAGCCGACGAAACACAGATTTCTCAGCAGTATGTTGATGAATAGATCAGAACTTGGTATGTTTAGATAGCTAAAAGTCTAACTTGATAAT